>JAJPUD010014575.1:0-40319 GCA_023553655.1 Myrmecobius fasciatus | reverse complement strand
AAAAAAAAAAAGAAGGATAGAAGAGTGAGAAAGAGGAAAGCACTTGAGAAGGGAGAAAGGGAAGAATATGGTAAATTACCTCACATGAATGAAGAGCATGAAGAATAATTTATACAATGAAAGGTAGAATGGAAATTTGGGGAGCAAGCAATACTTTAAGTGCACTCTCATCTGAAGTAGTTCAAGGAGGAAGAATTTGCATATACACATAGTTGGGTACAGAAATTCTTCATACCCAAGAGAGAAGTAAAAAAGGATAAAAGGAAGGAAAGGAGATGGGCCAGAGGTGGTGAATAAAAGAAGATAAATCATGGGTAGCAGTGGTCAAAAACAAAACAAATCCTTGAGAAGGAGGTAGGGTAAAAAATAGAAAAATAAATATAAGTAAATAAAATGGAGGGAAATGCATAGTTAGTAATTATAACTCTGAACATGAATGGAAGAATTCACCCATAAAATAGAAGAGGACAGCAGAATGAAGTAGAGAGTAGAATCCAACTATATGTTGTTTATAAGAAACACACTTGAAAAAGAAAGATACACACCAAGTAAAAATCTATTATGCCTCAGATGAAATAAAAAAGTCAAAGTTGTCAATCATGATCTCAGAAAAACAAAAGCAAAAATAAGCCTAATTAAAATATTTTGCAAAAAAGGCATTGTAGATGATGAATTAATATTAACACTGTGTATATATGAACAAAAATGGCAACCAAATTTGTAAAGGGAAACTTAAAAAGAAAGTAAAACTATAATAGTGGAAGATCTTGATTTATTCCTCTTAGATTTGGATAACCATAAAATAAATTAGGAAGAAATTTAGGAAAATAAATAGAATTTTAGAGTTTAGTTACGATAAACCTTTGGAAAATATTGAAGGGGGAATCGAAAGGAGTAAACCTATTTCTAAGCTGTGCTTGGCACCTTTATAAGAAAAAAATTATCCTGTATTAGGGCACAAAAACCTCACAAACAAATGTAGAAAAGCAGAAATATTAAATGTAATTTTCTCCTACTACAATAAAAATTACATTCAATAAAAATCTTTTGAGGTATAAAGTTTAAATTAATTAGAAAATTAATAACCTAATCCTAAAGAATGAGTGGATCATAGAAACAATCAATAATTTCATTAAAGATAATGACTTCAATAAGATAACATATCAAAATGTGTGGGACATAACTAAAGCAGTACTTAAGAGAAAATCTTTATCTCAAAATGCTTACATCAATAAAAAGAAAAAGAGCAGATCAATGAATTGGGCATGCAACTAAAAAACTAGGAAACCAACAAATTAAAAACTTCCAACTAGACATCAAACAGAAATCCTGAAAATCGAAGGAGAAATTAATAAGATTGAAAGGGGCAAAAAACATTGAACTTATAGACAAAATTAGGAATTGGTTTTGGGATTAACTTAAAAAATGGATAAACTAATGACTAATTTGATTTTTCTTAAAGAAGGAAGAAAACCAAGTTACTAGTACAAAAATGAAAAGGAAATGAATGCATAAGCAATGAAAATAAAATCAATGCAAAGATTAGGAGTTACTTTGCTCAACTATATGCCAATGAAATTGACCATCTAAATGAGGTAGGTGAATGTTAGAAAATATATATGTTGTTCAGATTGATAGAAAAAGTAGAATGTTTTAATAGCTCTATCTTAGAAAAAAAATAAACAATCCACAAATAAGCTCTCTAAGAAAAATGCTCCAGGACAAGATGGGCTTAAAAGTAAATTTTGCCAAGATTTAAGGAAGAATTAATTAAGATACTATATAAGCTGTTTGAAAAAAATAGATAAAGAAGTAGTCCTACCAATTTCCTTCTATGAACACAAATATGGTTTTGATACCTAAAGAGGAGAAAGGAAAAACACAGAAAGAAAATTTAAACCAATTTCTCTAATAAATATTGTTGCAAAAAATTAAATAAAATAAGAGCAAGGAAATTACAAAAATATATCACAAATATCTTACACTATGACCAGTTGGAGTTTATACAAGCAATACAGGGCTGTTTCAATATTAGGAAAACTATAAGCATAAGAAACAGTGTAAACAGCACAACAGCAGGCCTTGGGGGCAAGTGAATTTGTAGCACTGGCTTCCAAAGCACTCAGCCCACAGATGGCAAAAAAGTTGGCCAACTGATCAAAAAGAGATTATAGAGGTACCTTTGCTAGCACTGGATTCCCATACATGGATATAGAACACAGTATTGGGTCATAGTCCTAGAATAAGGAAGAGCACTAGCTTATCAGACCTTGTGGCCTCAGAGGAACTGGTTCCAATTCCAGGGCAGAAGAGAGTGTGACTAGAATATAGGCCAGGAGAATAGTAAACATACCGCTACTTAAATCATACCACCCTGGAAGAACTGAAAATGTATAGGCCCCCCAGAAGTGGTTCTGAAAATAGCTGCACAAAATTAAAACAATCTTGAGGTGCCACTTCCCACCCACCAGATTGACTAATATGTTAGAAAAAGAAAATGATAAATGTTGGAGAAGATGTGGAAAAATTGGGACATTAATGCGTTGTTAGTAGAATTATTAACTGATCTAACCATTCTAAAGAGCAATTTAAAACTATGCCCAAAAAACAATCAAATTGTGCATACCATCCAGCAATACCATTACTAGGTCTGTATCCCAAAGCAATCATTAAAGAGTAAAAAGGATCTATATGTGCAAAAATATTTATAGCAAATCTTTTAGTGGTGGCAAAAAACTAGAAATTGAGGGGGTCTCCATCAATCAAGGAATGGGTGAACAGATTGTTCTATATGATTGTGATGGAATAATACCATGCTATAAGAAATTATGAGCAGAATTTCAAAAAAACCTAGAAAGACTTGTATGAACTGATGTTGAAATGAGCAAAACCAGGAAAAATTATATGCAATAATGATGATATTGCACAATGATCAACTGTGAATGACTTAGCTATTCTCAGCAATACAATGATCCAAGACAATTCTGAAGGACATATGATTTTTAAAAATGCTATCCACCTCCAAAGAAAAAATTGATGGAATTTGAATGAAGATCAAAGAATACTTTTTAAAACTTTACTTTTCTTGTTTGTTTTTTGTTCATGTTTTCTTTCACAAAATGACTAATATGGAAATATGTTTTTCATAATTGTACATGTATAATCTATATTAAATTGCTTGTCTTAATGCAGACAAGATTAGGAGGGAAGCAATAAATTGGGAAATCATCTTTACATTTAAGAATTCTGATAAAGGCCTCATTTCTAAAATATATAGAGAATTGTTTCATATTTATAAGAATTCAAGTTATTCTCCAATCGATAAATGGTCAAAGGATATGAACAGACAATTTTCAGATGATGAAATTAAAACTATTTCTAGTCATATGAAAAGGTGCTCCAAATCACTATTGATCAGAGAAATGCAAATTAAGACAACTCTGAGATACCACTACACACCTGTCAGATTGGCTAAGATGACAGGAAAAGATGATGTTTGTTGGAGGGCATGTGGGAAAACTGGGACACTGATACATTGTTGGTGGAGTTGTGAACAGATCCAACCATTCTGGAGAGCAATTTGGAACTATGCTCAAAAAGTTATCAAACTGTGCATACCCTTTGACCCAGCAGTGTTTCTACTGGGCTTATATCCCAAAGAGATCTTAAAGGAGGGAAAGGGACCCACATGTGTAAGAATGTTTGGGGCAGCCCTTTTTGTAGTGGCTAGAAACTGGAAACTGAATGGATACCCATAAATTGGAGAATGACTGAATAAATTATGGTATATGAACGTTATGGAATATTATTGTTCTATAAGAAATGACCAGCAGGATGATTTCAGAGAGGCCTGGAGAGACTTGCATGAACTGATGCTGAGCGAAATGAGCAGAACCAGGAGATCATTATACAGCAACAACAAGACTATATGATGATCAATTCTGATGGACATGGCTCTCTTCAACAATGAAATGTTTCAAACCAGTTCCAATTGTTTACTGAAGAAAACCATATACACCCAGAGATTGGGATATGAAATGTGGACCACAACATAACATTTTCATGCTCTCTCTTGATGTTTGCTTGCATTGTGTTTCGTCTCTCTGATTTTTTTTCTTATAGATACGATTTTTCTTGCACAACAATGATGTGTGGAGATATGTATACATATATTCAATTTGTCAAGTATTTTAACATAATTAACATGTAGTGGATTTCCTGCCATCTAGGGGAGGGGTGGGGACTAGAGGGGGAAATTTGTAACAGAAAGCTTTGTAAGGATCAATGTTGAAGAATTACCCATACATATGTTTTGCAAATAAAAAGCTTTAATAAAAAAAAATCATTAGCGAAAAAAACAATTGCTTGTCTTTTCAATAAGGGGGAGGGATAGGAAGGATAATTTGGAACTAAATTTTTTTAATTAATGTTAAAATTTGTTTTTACATGTAATTGGAGAAAATAATTAAAGAAAAAAAGAAAAAATTTAAAAACACTAGAAAGTACAGGAATAAATGGAACTATTCCTAAAATGGTAAGTAGTATCTATCTAAAGTCAAGAGCAAACATTATCTACAATAGTGATAAAGTGAAAACCTTTTCAATAAGATCAAGGATGAAGAAAGAATGTCCATTGTTACCATTACTATTCAATATTATACTAGAAATGCTAGCTATAGCAATAAGATAAGAAAAATAATTTGAAGGAATAAAAAGGCAATGAAGAAATAAAACTTTCACTTTGTGCAGATAATATGATGGTATATTTAGAGAATCCTAAAGAGTCAACTAAAAAACTATTTTCAACTAGTTCAAACTGATTTCAACCAGTTCAAACAATTAACAACTTCAGCAAAGTTGTAGGATATAAAATAAACCACACAAATGATCAACTTTTCTATGTATTGCCAACAAAATCCAATATAAATAAATAGAATGAGAAATTATTTTTAAAATAACTATAAACAATATTAAATACTTGGCAGTCTCTCTACCAACACACACACAGGAAACATACAAACACAGTTACAAAATACTTCCCATATAAATATAGGTCCAAACAATTGGAGACATATTATTTGCTCACAGGTAAGCCAATCTAATCCCCCCCCAAAAAATGACAATATTACCTAAATTAATTTACTTATTCAATGCCATCAATCAAACTACCAAAGAATTACTTAATAAACTTAGAAAAAATAATAACAAAATTCATCTGGAGGATCAAAAGGTCAACAAAATCAAGGGAATCAAAGAAAAAAGTGTGAAAGAAGGGGACTTAGTAAAACTAGATATCAAACTATATCACAAAATTGTAATCATCAAAACAATGTAGTACTGCATAAGAAATAGAATAGTTGATTGATGGAATAGTCTAGGTATCTATTATACAGAAACAAATGAAAACACTAGGGGGGGGGAATTTGTAACAGAAAGCTTTGTAAGGGTTAATATTTAGGAATTACCCATACATATGTTTTGCAAATAAAAAGTATTAATAAATAAATTAATAAATTTTTTAAAAAAAGAAAAAAGAAAACACTAGGGTGTTTGATAAACCCAGATTCCAACTATTGGGAACAACTGGAAAATTGTGTGGCAGAAATTAAATATAAAGCAACATCTCATATCATATATCAAGACAAATTCAAAATAGGTATGTGATTTGAATATAAAGGATAATATCAACAGCAAATTAGAACAAAGAAGAATTTGCTTGTCAGATCTCTGGATAGGTGTTCTATGGACAGGATATAGAAAAGTTCACAGTAATTTTGATTACACAACATCAAAAAGTTTTTGCACAAACAAAACGAGTGTAGCCAAAATTGGAAGAAAAGCAAAAAACTGGATGGGAGAAGAGGCATATTTGTAGGAAATTCCTCTGTTAAAAATCTCATTTCAAAAGATGATTGAGACAAATTTATAAAAATAAGAGACATTCCCCAATTGATAAATGATCAAGGGAAAGTTTTCAGAGAAAGCAAAGCTATCAATAGTCATATGAAAAATGCTCTGAATCACTCATAATTAGAGAAATGCAAATCAAGACAGCTGTGAGGTACCACCTTATACCCATCAGATTGGCTAAGACTATAGAAAAGAAAAAGACAAATGCTGATGGGGATGTGGGAAAATAAGTTCTCCAATACACTGGTGGTAGAACTATTCTGTAAGATTTTAAAACTATGCCCAAAAAACCTATAAAATTGTGCTTAATCTTTGATCCAAAAATGCTGCTACTAGGTCCATGCCCTAAAAGAGATCAAAGAAAAGGAAAAGGACTAATATTTGCAAAAAATATTTATAGCAGGTCTTTTATTATGGTAAAAAATTGGAAAATGAGGAAATGCTGATCAATTGGGGAATGACAATAAGTTATGGTATACGAAAATGATGGGATATTATTCTACTATAAGAAATGACAAGCAAGATGACTTCAGAAAAACCTGAAAATACTTACATAAACTGATGCATAGTGAAGTGAACAGAATCAAGAGAATATTGTATACAATAATAGCAATTTTGTTTGATAAAGAATTAAGAATAACAACTATTCTTAAAAATACAATTGATCCAAAGCAATCCCAAAAGACTAATAATGAAACATACAATCCACTCCCAGGAAAATAACTAATATTGATTGAATAAAGACTGAAGCATGCTATTTTTCTCTTTCTTTCACATTTTTCTTTTAATAGATCTTGTTCAAAATGAGTAATATAGAAATGTTTTACATAATTGCATGTGTATAACCTACATATGATTGAATAGGAGGAAGCATAAAATTTGTAACTCAAAAATTTAAATAAAAATGATTAAAAATAAATGGAAATAATGAAGAGGATAGTTTTAGAAAAACCTGGAAGACATATGAACTGATGCAAACTAAGGTGAAAAGAACCAGGATGACTTTGTACACAGTAATAATAGTACTGTAACTATGATCAACTGTGAAAGACTTAGTAACTGTATTCAACACCATGACTCACCACAGTTCCAAAGGATTCTTGATGAAAAATGCTATCCACCTTAAGGTAAAGAAATATTGAACTCTAAAACACTGAATGAGGCTTAAATTTTTTTCTTTCTTTTTCTTAATTTCTTTTTTATTTGAATATGACTAATGTGGAAATGTTTTACATGACTTCATACATATAAGGAGTATTGTATTTATTGCCTTTTCAATTGATAAGGAAGGAGTAGAAAGAGAGAATTTAAAACTAAAAACAAAAATAATAGTCAGGCTTGAAGGTTCAGAGTTCCTTGGGAATCCATGTTGGGAGAGGGCCTTCAATGCCTTTGCTGAAAGAAATAAATATGGCCAGAATTCCAGATCTCATGAAATACTAGGCAGTAAGTAATACTTTGGTATGAAAGTGGGCCTTCCCAAGGTAGGTTAATAGGTAAGCCTGGCTTGTCTCCAATTCCCCTGGCCCATGGCTCTAAGATGACCAAGAAGGAAAAAGCCACATAGAAAAAAGCTGCTTTTTTTTTTTTTTCACACACAGGATCATCAAATGTATGTCATGCTCTGTTGCTAAATTCAATGGCTCCAATGTCCTTCTTTTGCTATCTCCCTTCTTTTGCTTTTAGTCCTGAAATCAGAGAAGCCACCTCTGGGAAGCCACCTCTAAGTTTATTAAGTAATTCTTTGGTAATTTGATTGATGGAATCTCTGGGAAGAACCAGAACAGTGACTGACAGGAACTAGAATGTTTTTGCTCTTCTTGCATAGGTATAGATTCTGAAATTAACCTGATCCTGGAACAGACTAATACTTGGACTTGGTTTGGGGGAACCCAAACAGAACAGGAAGTAGTACTCTATAGCATTTTGATTCCTTCTTTTGGGTTTCTATCCCTTCAGAATCCAACACCATCATTAGTTTTAAAAAGTCATCCCCTTAACTTCCCCAGACAAAAGAGGAGATTTGTGGATTGTGTCTTCACCACTTCTCCATAAATCATGAATATACACACACTGCCTGTCACTACTTCTCAGGTGAGTTCCATGGACGCTGGAAGATAGGAAATATATGCACCTGAACCCCAGCCTGGCTCTCTAGGATCATAGAAGAGAAGATTCAACAACAGCAGAACAAACCTCCCCTTTTTTATTAAAGCTTTTTATTTTTCAAAACATATGCATGGGCAATTCTTCAACATTAGCCCTTGCAAAACCAATTTCCCCCACTTTCCCCCAATTCCTCCCCTAGATGGCAAGTAGTCCAATATATGTTAAACATGGTAGAAATATATGTTAAATCTAACACATGTATATATATTTATACAATTATCGTGCCACATGAGAAAAAAAAAAAAGAGAAGCACAATAAAATGCAAGCAAACAACAACAAAAAGAATGAAAATGCCATGTTGTGATCTACACAGTTCCCACAGGTCTCTCTCTGGGTGTAAATGGCTTTCTTCATCACTGAACAATTGGAATTGGTTTGAATCATCTCATTGTTGAAGAGAACCATGTCCACCAGAACTGATCATCATATAATCTTCTTGTTGCCATGTATAATGATCTGGTTCTGCTCATTTCACTTAGCATCAGTTCATGTAAGTCTCTCCAGGCCTCTTTGAAATCATCCTGTGATTATTTCTTACAGAACAATAATATTCCATGACATTTATATACCATAGTTTATTCAGCCATTCTCCAATTGATGGGCATCCATTCAGTTTCCAGTTTCTAGCCACTACAAAAAGAGCTGCCACAAACATTTTTGCACATGTGGGTCCCTTTCCCTCCTTTAAGATCTCTTTGGGATATAGGCCCAAAAGAAACACTGCTAAGTCAAAGCGTATGCAGTTTGATAGCTTTTTGAGGATAGTTCCAAATTGCTCTCCAGATTGGTTGGACCCAGAACAAACCCCTTTTGATGCAGAGAAGAAACATAACAATTCAGGTTTGCTTTAAACACACACACACACACACACACACACACACACACACACACACACACACACCTCTTCTCTTCACTGTTAGAATCACAAACATCAGAACATTTAATGGAATTAGTAAAGGACAATGTTAAGGACCACACCTAAATTCAAAACCCAGAGAGCCAGTAAAGGATTAAAGGGAATTGTACATTAAGGGATGGGGTAGCTCTCTAAAAGCCCCCACAATTATGAATCATAAGGAATTGCAAATCAGCCTTTACTGACACAGATGTTGCTTGTGAATTGGGAATGAAATAAATTTGAGGCAAAAGGGAAGAGGAGAAAGGTCAAAGAATGCAACTACCTCTCAGTCTCTTAATATTGTTATCCTTTCACATAAAGGTATCTATTCTGCTGGTCAGAATTAGATCCCTAGCAGTCACTAGCAGGTTGCTCCTGTGACAGGACAACAAGATAATAGAGTAAATAGAGTGCCAGATCTGGAGTCAGGAAGGCTCATCTTCCTAAGTTCAAATCCATTCTCAGACATTACTAACTGTATGACCCTGGGCACACCTGTTTGTCTCAGGATCCTCAAATGTAAAATAAGCTGGAGAGGGCAATGGCAAACTACTCTAGTATCTTTGTCAAGAAAATCCCATGTGACATATATTCAATTTGTCAAGTATTTTAACATAATTAACATGTAGTGGATATCCTGCCATCTAGGGGAGGGGTGGGGAGTAGGAGGGAAAAAAAAATTTGGAACAGAAAGCTTTGTAAGGGTTAATGTTGAAGAATTACCCATGCATATGTTTTGCAAATAAAAAGTTTTAATAAAAAAAAAAAGAAAATCCCATATGGGGTCACAAAAAGTCAGACACTACTGAACAACAACAAAGGGGATTCAGTTCAAATGTTGAAAGCTTCAGGAAAGCTTTGTCACTTTTCCATGGAATCACAGGATTGGAGGTTCTGAAGGGAGCTCAAAGGCCATCAGGTCTAGCCCATGCACTAAAAGAATCTGCTTTCTCATATATCTGACAAGCTTCTATTTGGAAGTTAGACTTCCGATGATTCAGGCCAGTTTCAATGATCTTGTGATGATGAGAGCCATTTACACCCAGAGAGAAGACTGTGGGAACTGAGGGTAGATTACAACATAGCATTTTCACTCTTTTTGTTGTGGTTTGCTTGAATTTTATTTTCTTTCTCTTTTTTTTTTCCTTTTCCATTTGATTTTTCTTGTGCAGCAAGATAATTGTATAAATATATATGCATATATTAGATTTAACATATATTTTTTTACCATGTTTAACATATATTGGATTATGTGCCATCTAGGGAAAGGGGTGAGGAAGAGGGGGGAATTGGGACACAAGGTTTTGCAAGGGTTAGTGTTGAAAAATTATCCATGCATATGTTTTGAAAATAAAAAATTTCAAAAAAAAAAAAAAAAAGGAAGTTAGATTTCCAAGAAGGGGAAGCCCCTCTCCCACTTCCCAACAGCTACAAAAAATCTTCCTGACATCAGTCTGAATTTGCCCCTTTGCAAATTACTTCTTATTCTGCCCTCTGTAGCCAAACAGAGCAAATCTAATCTGTCTTCCTCCTAACAGCCTTTCAAGTATATGAAGATAGCTGTCAGTTTCCCTCTATCCTCCTAGCAAAACAAGTTTAATTTTTCCAGTTAATCCTCAGAGGTCATGGACTTAAGGCCCTTTCCCCACTCTGCTTGCCCTTCCCTGGACACTTTCTATCTTGTCAATGTTCTTCCTCTAGAACCCAACATGATACTCCAGACCCTGGCTCTATTATCTAATGTGTTAGCGCGAATTAGCGTTCCTTCCAGTATGATGTCAACTACAAACTGGGTACACATGGTGAACAGCACAGGTCCAAGCCCAGCTCCCTGGAGTACTCCACTGGACCCTTTCCCCACATCTACACTGAACTGCTAGCAACATCCAGCCATTCAACTAGTTCTAAACCCATCTGATTCTGACTCCATCTTCTCCACAAGAATTGTAAGAGATACTGTTTCTAAAATCTTGGAAAATTCTATCCACAATATCCCCTTCACCTATTGTTTAGTAATCCTGTCAAATAATATTAGTCATGGATGACCTGTTCTTGATGAAACCATCCTGGCTCTTTGGAATCACTGCTTACTTTTCTGAATGTTCAGTAACCATCTGAACTTCTAATATTTTCCTGGGAGATACTGTTGCTAAAATCTTGACAAACTCTATCTACAGTATCCCCTTCATCTACTGTTTAATAATACTGTCAAATAAGGTCTGTTCTTGATGAAGTCATGCTGGCTCTTTGGAATCACTGCTTACTTTTCTAAATGGTCAACAGCCATCTCTTTAATGATCACTTCTAACATTTTCTCAGGAACCAATCAAGCTCAATAATCTATCATTTGCAGACTCAGTTTTCTTCACTTTTTTTTTTAAATGGCACTTTGCTCTTCTCCAACTTCTATTTCCTATGATCTTCTATATATTACTCTCAATAGCTCAGCCACTCTAACTACCATTTTTCAGGACTTTAGAAGATCAATCATTTGAGTCAAGAATTTATCACACAGTGGTCCACTCTTACTATCTTCTTATTTATTTTGGGTATCCACTCTCTATTAGTCAATTTTGATCTTTCATCTCCAGTGTAAAAAGGTCATTATCCTTGATGGAGAAAACCACCGAAATTAGACTTGAGGAACTCTGTAATGTTTCACTTGTGAATTATTAGTAGTCTATCTACAAAAGCAAAAGTCTTTTTCTTTCTTTGATCCTTCCTTCTCTACCAGTACAGCTTTTTTTTTTTAATTGCATTAATTAAAAGTGTGAAGTGATCCTTTCAGTGAGAGAGATGTAAGGACAGAAAAGGAGACTGGCCATTACATGTCTTTTTCATTTGATTGCTACTTCACTCACCTCCCCATACTGTTCTCTTATTATTGAAACACTTTTTTGAGTATGTACTTTTTATTCAGCTTTCTATGTGTCCTTAATCATGTTCACCTAAATTGGAATTTTCTGCCATAGGAATGTAAGAATCATGTCTCACTACTTCAGTTTATTCAAGTGTCATATATAGATATGCCCCTAATAAATATTATTGGAGAAAAAATAATAAATAAAAATCCCATTAATTGTCCTTAGTTAACTTTGCCAACCTCAGTTCATTCTGAATTTTAGCATTCTTGAAAACATTTTCACAAGACCATGCCATCCTCTCAACATTCATTAATCTCCTTTTAGATGGCTTTCATTTTCTGCATATTTCTTTTTTCCTTAGCCTAAGTCAACTGGTGAGTTCCCTGTGTATCCACATAAGCCTCTTCAATAGAATCACAGGGAAATAGTCATCCAGCTGCAACTTAAATACTTCCAGTGACAAAAAGCTACTCTTACATGAACAACCAGCTCCATTTTTCTTTGGTAAGGAAAAATTAAGTGACCCAGCTAGTAAGTGTCAAATGTCTGAGGCTGGATTTGAATTCAGGTCCTCCTGATTCCAGGTCAGTGATCCATTCATTGCACTACCTAGCTGACCCTACCTATTCCATTTTCTTAACAACTCCTTTGAGCTGTGTTAGATATAATTGTTCTGGACAATTGTCCATTTAACTTCTCAGGGTTGTAAGTAACTCTCTAAGACAAAGTTTCAGAGAGGGTGCTGGCTTTAGTAGAGAGAATTTCTTCACTAAGAAGTTCTTCATACCAATGAACTCACAACTCTTGTGCCTATCCCTAGCCTAATCAGCTCTTAGCACAGTACCTGATACATAGGAGGCATATTGACCTACAATTGGATTACAAGGCAGTCCTTCCACCGGAAGAAAGCAAATCTTTTTCCTCTCCTTTCCCACCTTAGGTCTTATCTCTGCCCTCAGGCTACTCTCTCCCTAGGCATTTAAACAATTAGTCCTGTGTGTTTCAGTGGAGATGTTTTCTGAGAGGTTGCTTCCCACCTGTATCCCCCTTAGCCATTCTTAAAGGGTCTAATCAGCTTAGACTCAATCACTATCCAATAGGGGTGTGTCTTGGGGTAGGTAATTACCGGAGAGAAAAGAGAAAGAAGCAAAAGGGACTTTGCCTAGACCTGAGAGCAGTAATAATGTCACTCATTTATTTCCCTATTTCAGGAACTGGAGGAATAAGCCCAGCAGTTACACAGGCAAAGGGCAAATAATGAACCTGCCAGCCCCCTCCCTTTTCCTGACAAGCTGGTCCTTTGAACGGAAATGAAAACCACAGGAAACATTGAGGTCACATATGAAGTTCTGCTACTAACATGTCAACAGCAAGAACTTTTGTTTTATTTTGTTTTTTTCCCAGAACAGATTAGGCACCTTCTCCAATGAGGAAGCCAGTATGCTTTTCTGCCCCATTGTGGTCCAGAGCCTGCCATCTTTCCCAGTCTCTCATTCACCTGGGGAGTTTAGGAAGCAAGCCTAGGGTGGTATCCTCAGGGCACCAGGGCACTACTCAGTGATTCTCCACCCCAAGCTAAAGTCAAGCAAAAGAGTGACTATTAGGGTGCAGTGCCATCTTAGTCATTTTGGGGTTGGAAGAGGATTATAGAGATCATGTCCTCTAGCCTCCTGCCCAGTGTTAGACTCCCCTTTACAACTTTCCCAAAAGGGATGAGGACTCATTAAGCCATTAGTGTAGACTGTCCCCTGGGAACAGAAATATATTTACACACACACACTAGAACAGACTTGCAAAGATGTCTTTAAAGACAGAGACACACACACAGGCCTGCAAGGTTGTGTACATTCTCATGTGTGTACATTTAGATAAGCATGCGACAAAATACAATCATTTATTACACACATTCTCACAAATGTGTACATAAATAGAAGAGCTTTTCATCATAGTAAGGGATGAGGTTTAGAAGGTACCCCAATACCTCTGACCTTTGTAAACCACTTTCTGGCTGGGGAACTGTTTGGGTGGGCTAGAGTTACACAAGCAGCTACCTCAGATTTCCTGGTGAGGGAAGGGAGGTGAGACTAACAAGGTAGGGTGTGAGAGCTTCTTGGAACCACAGACTGGAACTGGGGGGAAGGGATAGAGGGTCTGGGCAGTTTGTTCTTGGTTTCACCGGGGAAGAGTACAAAGGGTCTTGGGACCTAGAGGCAAAAAAAAAGTAATTTGTTTGGGTTGAGAGGCACGTTAACTCTGAGAGAGGCCCCAACAGGATTAATTCTCCCTCCACATACACCCTGGATAGTCCCAGTTCTGTTCAGCTATATAACTGAGGAGCCAAATTCCCTAGCCTGAATATGTGGACCTAGAAGAGAAGATGCCTAGTGAAATGGGTCGACCATTCTGAAAAACAATCTGAAACCAAAATTAAAAAAAATTGACTACACAGTGCACAGCCTTTGACCTAGTGATGCCACTACCAGGCTTATACCCTCAAAAAGTTTAAAGAAAGATAGAAATAACTTCTATATATAAACATGTTTGTAGCAATGAATTCTAGTTTAAGTGGGTGCTCATCAGTTGGGAACTAGCTGAAGAAATTATGATTTATGCTCTGATCATTATACACAGCAACAGCAATACTATATGATGATCACTTCTGATGGACATGGCTCTCTTCAACAATGAAATGTTTCAAACCAGTTCCAATTGTTCAGTGAAGAAGAAAGCCATATACACCCAGGGAGAGGGATATGAAATGTGGACCACAACATAACATTTTCATGCTCTCTATTGATATTTGCTTGCATTGTGTTTCCTTTCTCAGATTTTTTTTTGTAGATATGATTTTTCTTGCACAAGAATGATGTGTGGAAATATGTATACATATATTCGATTTATCAAGTATTTTAACATAACTAACATGTAGTCGATTTCCTGCCATCTAGGGGAGGGGTGGGGACTGGGGGGGGAATTTGTAACAGAAAGCTTTGTAAGGGTCAATGTTGAAGAATTACCCATACATATGTTTTGCAAATAAAAAGTTTTTAAAAAATATTATTGCTTTGTAAGACAGTTACTTCTCAGAGAAAATCTAGGGAGATTTGTATGAACTGATTCAGAGTGAAATGAGAACAAGGATCATAATTTATACAACAGCAATTCTATAAAAGAAAACAACTATGAAAGATTTAAGAACTATGATCAATTAAATGATCAACTATGACTCCAGAAAATACTTACATGAACTGATGCTGAGTGAAGTGAGCAAAACAGGAGAACATTGTGCACAATAATAGCACCATCATATGATCAACTTTGATAAATTTATCTCTTCTCAGCTATATAGCAATCCAAGACAATTCCAATAAACTTTTGTAATGGAAAATGCCATCCATATTCAGAGAAAGAACTAGAGACTGCACATCAAGACACACTATTTTCACAATTTTTTTTTTTCCTTTTAGGGGGTTTTTCCCTTTTGTTCTGATTTTTCTTTCACAACATGACTAATATGGAAACATGATTGTACATGTATAACTTCTAGTGAGTTGCTTGCTGTTTTGGGGAGAGGGGAGAAAAGAGGAAGAGAACAAAAAATTTAGACCTCAAAATCGTACAAAAAGGAATGTTAAATACTATTTTTACATGTAATTGGAAAAAATACTATGAAATTAAAAAAAATAAATAATTATGATTCCAGAAAAATTATGATAAATTATGCTTCCTAAATCTTGACTACCTCAGTGGCATTTTTCTTTTTTAAAGGGGGGGAAGGCAGAGTCCCCTATCACTACCCCACCCTTTATTATTCTCTACAGGTCTGTGCTTATGCAGACATATTATCTGGAGGTGCAGAATAAAATATATGGTCAATATGAAGATTTGTTTTGTCTGAAATATTTAATCATTACCAGAGAGGACTTTGAAGGTGGGGAAGAGTTGTAGAGGGGTAAAGAGGGTGGGGTACTACTGATAGTGAAACCAAAAAAGGAAAGAAAGAAAAGTGTCAATGAAATTGTCAATAAACATTTACTAAATGTCTACTGTGTGCCAAGAATTGTGCTAAGTAATAGGGCTATTAAAAAGTTAAAACCCAGTTTTCCAAGGAGCTCACTATGTAATGGAGGAAGCAATAGGCAAACAAATATAAATAAACAAGCCACATACAATATAAATTGGAAATAAAGAACAGAATGTACTATCATAAAGAGGAGTCAAAGAAGACTTCCTGTAAGATATAGGATTTTCATTGGGTACTTAAAGTAAGCCAAGGAGGTCAAAAATTGGAGCAGAAGGAGAATGTTTTAGGTGGGGGAGAAAGCCAGAAAAAAAGTCCTGAACCAACAGATAGAGTGGCTTGTTTGTGGAACAGCAAGGAGACCAAGATTAAAGAGTATGTGATGAGGAGTAAGATATATGAAAACAGGATAGCTAAAAGGGCTAGGTTATGAAGGACTTTAAATGCCAAATTTAATACTTAATATTTGCTCCTAGCAGTGATAAGAGCCATAGGAATTCATTGAGTGAGGGATGACATTGCTTAGAAAAATTATAAAATACCCTGAAGAAAGCACAGAGTTCAGAAGGAAGCACATACAAGCACTGGATCCACCATGTTAAATTTAATACACAAGTAACCTGACTTACACTCAAACCTTGGGTGCTTTGCATATTCCTATGTATTCTGAGAAAGATGCATCTCCCAAATGTAGGAGAGAAGGTCAAGTGTGACTCTTTGTACTTGCACAAAGGTCTTACTGATTAGTGCTAGAGCTTCTTTAGGGAGTCATGTGGTAAGAGGACACTCCACAGAAGAGAAAGAGAAAGACATTAGAAGTTATAGGCATCGGATCCAACCATTCTGGAGAGCAATCTGGGACTATGCTCAAAAAGTTATCAAGCTGTACATACCCTTTGACCCAGCAGCATTTCTATTGGGCTTATATCCCAAAGAGATGTTAGAGGAAGGAAAGGGCCCCACATGTGCAAGAATGTTTGTGGCAGCCCTTTTTGTAGTGGCTAGAAACTGGAAACTGAATGGATGCCCATCAATTTGAGAGTGGCTGAATAAATTATGGTATATGAATGTCATGGAATATTATTGTTCGGTAAGAAACGATCAGCAGGACGATTTCAGAGAGGCCTGGAGAGACTTGCATGAACTGATACTGAGTGAAATGAAATGAGTAGAACCAGGAGATCATTGTACACGGCAACAAGACTATATGATGATCAATTCTGATGGGCATGGCTCTCTTCAACAATGAAATGTTTCAAACCAGTTCCAGTTGTTCAGTGATGAGGAGAGCCATGTGCACCCAGAAAGAGGGATCTGAGAATGGACTACAACATAGCATTTTCACACCCTCTATTGATGTTTGCTTGCATTGTGTTTTCCTTCTCAGATTTTTTTTTCCTGTACAGCAAGATAACTGTATAAATATATATACACATATTCAATCTGTCAAATATTTTAACATAATTAACATGTAGTAGACTTCCTGCCATCTAGGGGAGGGGATGGGGGGTAGGAGGGAAAAATTTGTAACAGAAAGCTTTGCAAGGGTCAATGTTGAAAAATTACCTATACATATGTTTTGCAAATGAAAAGCTTTAATAAAAAAAAAAAAGTTATAGGCATGTAGAGGAAGCTGACTCTTGAATACCTGCCTGATTTCTGATGTGCCTTTAGAGACTTTTAAAATAGTTTCTTCTTGCACAAAATCAGGCCCTCTTGGTTGTAACTGAGATCTGATGTCATTTCCATCTGAAGAGTTCATTCTCTCTTCTGTCCCATTTGTTATAGTCTAATCTGTTAACTTCTCTGATTACGTTTTGCTCTTTTTTCTTAGTTAAATGAGTTTATGTTTTCTCTATGATGGTCTTTTGTGTACCAGTTTGGTATGTTAGCAAGTATAGGCTAAGGAATTGTACCAACCCTAAGAGCAATAAAAGAAATAACTTTTGCTCTGAAATTATCATCTTCTTATAGCTTAATGGAGCAGAAGGATATCTCTCTTAAAGTTAGATGAGGTGAAGAAGAAGCCCCTAGCCACTGCCTTTTCTAGCTCCCTCAAGACAGAAATCCTACTTGAAGAGAGTGAGTAGATCAAATGCCAGACATATCTTATTTCTATTGACCATCTAGATATTTTGAGAGGCAGTGTGGACACACACATACATGTAAATATAAATATATATCTATTACATGGGAATCACTGTGCTAAGAAAAACATACAGAAAAAAGCAAAAAGATGCTCTCTGACCTCAAGGAGCTTGCATTCTAAAGAGAGAGAGCATGCAAATAGCTAAATGCCTTCAAGTTAGAGACAGTGTAAATCTCAAAGAAAAGTCACTAAGGGAAAGAGAAAGGAGGTTAGGGAAGGGTTTCTTGCAGAAGGTGATCTGATCAGCTGTTATGGACATGGTTCTTTTCAACAATGAGGTGATTCAACACAATTGCGATAGAGTCATCTACAAACAGAGAAATATGAAGACTGAATGTGGATCAAAACAGTGTTTTTACCTTTTTGGAGGGAGGAGTGTTTGCTTGTTTTTTGGTTTTTTTTTTTCCTTTCTTGTGTTTTTCCCCCTTTTGATCTGATTTTTCTTGTGCAGCATGACAAATATGAAAATATGTTTAGAAGAATTGAATTGTTTAACCTATAGTGGGGTTGCTGTGCTGGGGGGAGGGAAAGAAGGGAGAATAATTTGGAATACAAGGTTTTGCAAAAGGGAATGCTGAAAACTATATATGTGTTTGGAAAATGAAATACTATCATAAAAAATATTAGAAAAACTATATAAAAAAGACTATCTAAGTTTTAAAAGAAGCCAGGAGATGTGGGTGAGGAGAGAGAAAATCCCAAACATGGAAGACAGTTAGTAAAAAAACACCTCAGATTGGCAAAACAATAATATTTAGGTTGATTTGGCCTATGGCAGATTAGGAGCAGCTGGGTGGTGCAATGGATAGAGCACTGGGCTTGAAGTGAGGAGTATTTGACTCAGATCTGGCCTCAGTCACTTACTAGTTGTGTCACACTGAGCAAGTCACCCTGTTTGCCTCAGTTTTCTTAAATGTAAAAATGAGAATAATAATAGCATCTACATCCCGGGGTGGTTGTGAAGATTAAATGAGATAATAATTGTAAAGTGCTTAGCACAGTATAAGTATTAGCTACTCCTGATTGTGCTGCTTCTGCTCCTGCTATTAACCCGACTTATTCAGGTTTAAAGCCTAGTAGAATTAAGGGCTTTACTGATACTAAACTAAGGGAGGAAAGCCTGCAGCTAAGGATGCAGCTGAATGAGGCTTCTTCCTCCTCAAGCCTAAGAAAAACAAATTAGGGGGAGAATGAAAGGATGTCTCTCTAAAGCTGGCTCAGGAGGATGTTTCTACAAAGTTTAACCTACCTGCAAAAAGGGAATAATGGCATGCTTCCCAAATGAGATATAAGGGGACTGAGGTTCTTGCTGGTTCAGGGTATAGGGCAGGCAGGTTTTCTGAAGGTCCCCGGTATCTGGACTTTGCAGAAAGGAAAGCTCTATCCTCCTAAGGATCAGATACTGCTCAAAATCTAGCTAGCCCCAAATACTATTATTAATCTCAATCAGATTTTTGGGGTGCTGCTCTTAAAAGGAAAGCTTCCTTATCATAAGAGTAAGGTCTGTAGCTTCTTCCTATCAGCCTCTACCCTATCCTGTTGCCCCAGTGTACCAAGGAACCCATTCATCTTTTTCCCATATGGGAAAAGAAAGAAAAAATAGGAAGAAGAAGGTAAATGAGAGTAGAAATGAGGTAAGAGGGAAGGCAAGAGAAAAAAAAGAGACTCCCTGGTTGATAAGGTTACTTTGCATCATCAATCAATCAACAAAGATTTATTAAGAGCTGACTCTATGACAACTAAGGTGGGCAAGACAAATAAACCTTCCTGAAGGTTTTATATTTGTCTCCTGTGGGGGGCTCATTCCTCTTATAATACCTTCATTTACAAAGGTGTTTGTTGATATCCTCTGGAAAGGAGAAAGCTGGAAAATTCATTTCCTCAGTCAAATCACTTTATACATACAAGTGTCTTAAAAGTCTTAGTGCCAATTAAAGTAGCTTAAATTTAATTTAAACTACTTAATTTAAGCTATAATTTAATCTACTTAAATTGGCTATAAGACTTTTGGGACACCTTGTATTATTTCATTTGATACTTCCAACAACCTAAGGAAGTAGGACTTATCGGTTTTTATATCTTCATTTTTTTAGATGGGAAAACAGACTCTGAGAAACTTGGTCATAATCATATTGCTAGGAGTATTGAAGATGAGATTCACACTCAAGTCTCTATGCTCATAATCTAGCACTATTTCCAGTAGGGCCTTCCCCCCTGCCCTTTTGTAGATTTTGGGTCAGAAGAGGCATTCATTTAAAGAGTCAACATTTGCAGCCTCTGGATAGAGAGAGAGAGAGAAGCTTAAAATGAAAGTTGGGGATGAGAGGGAATGGAGAATCCACAAAGAGCTTCCTGAAATTATAAGGTAGGAACCAAGCCTCTTCCTGAAACTTAAAAGAGAAACTCTTACAGAGTTATTTTGTCTAATGCTGCAGAAAACTTCTCATCTAGATTTCATTTGGAGATCAGATCCAATAGACATTTATTAAGCACATATTGTGTCCTTATTGTGTGTGCCAAGGACCATGCAAAAGCTGGGAATGCCAAAACAAAGATGAAATAATCACTTTCTTCATGGATTCTATAGAGAGATATAGACATAAACTGAGGAGTTTTTTTGTTTGGCTTTGATGAGGGGGAAGGGAGTGTTGAGACTGGATCTCCCAATTTTGCCCAGGCTAGAAGTTCAGTAGCTACTCACTAGTCCCAAAATTGAGCATCACAGAAGCTTTAACCTATTTCATTTTTCTGACATGGATCAGTTGGTTCATTGGACCCTCTACTCTCAGGGACTCATCATCATTTTGGTATCAAACTTAATGTGGACACTCCATCACCTTTAGGTCTCTTGCTACTCAGAACTCCCTCGCTCACTTAGACATAAACAGGCTAAAGACATAAATAGGAACATAGCACTAGATTGCTAAGACTTGGTTTTTAGATTTTTAGATCATTTAAATTTTGGAAAATCTTCTCAGGATCACAGAGACTTAGGAAGACTTTCTCAAAAGATATAGGGATATCTAGTATAGATTGTATAGATAGGCCTGGGAACTAGACTGTTTACACTATTCATGACCACTGAGTACTATTTTGAAGTTCCAGTGGCCTTAAGGAAGAGTCCACATCTTCCTGCCACAGATAATCCATCAGCGAAAATTCGTTACACATCTACTGCAAGAATGATAAAAAATCACCACCATTTCTGTAGGTCTTTAAGGTCTGCAAGGAGCTGGGCACTTTTGTCATTTCATCCTCATTATTCCCTGGGATGTGGGCAACATTGTTCTTCCCATTTAAAGAACTGCTGCACCTTAAGTGACATCCAAATTTTTTAGTATCCAAAGGTCCAAGTTTGAGAACACTAGACAGAGGAGTTGGAAAAACAAAAGAGAGGAAAAACGGATAAATATGGGAACCAGATAGCAAGAGGAGGGAGACAGATTCACAGTAGGAATAACCTAGAACTGAGGCTAGGAAAAAAAGGCAATTATAGCAATTGTGGCAGTTGGTGAGAGCAAAAGTTAATGATTGTTTACTTCTCTATGTTTTTCAAACCCAGAGATTCCACAAGGGAAATACTTGCATCTGTTTTCATATAAAATACATGACCATTAATAAGGATTTTAACTAAGCCAATAAATTCAAGATTCAAGACTGAAAAAGTAGAATGGAAACTATTCCATCGAAGAGATTTCCCCAGTATTGTTCCAAAGTGGGAGTCATGCTGCTTAGAGAGTTTCTGCATTTTTGTTCATTTCTGAGGCTATTCCAGAGTAATGCCCACTAGGCTGCCTTTGAACCTGGAGAGAAGAGATAAGGAAATAAGCCAATATTGCAGAAGGGTGGGATTGGTATAATTTTCCCTAAGTAATCCAAGAAGTACTATTCACAAAATATATGCAAAATAAATACAAGGAAATTGGGAAGGGAGGAATTAACTGGAAAGGGGTGGGAATTATGTAGAAAATGATGTTTGAACTGAACTTTGAAGAAAGCAAATGACCCTAAAAGGTAGAATTGATAAAGGATTATATCCCAGATATAGGTGATAACCTATTCAAGGAATAGAGATGAAAGATGAAATGTCATATTGAAAAACAGTAAGAAGTCCAGTGTGACTGGACCTCAGAGTATATGAACAAGAAGTAACATGTAACATGTCTGAAAATGGGCAGGAGCCATATTGCAAAGGGCTTTCTTTAAGTGCCCAACAGAGAAGTTTATAATTTAGCCTAAAAGCAATAAGGAGCCAGCTAGGACAGCTGAGGGGTTCAGTGAATAGAACCTTGGGCCTGGAATCAGAAAGACTCTTCCTAAATTCAAATCTGGCCTCAGACACTTAGTAGCTGTGTGACCCTAAGCAAGTCACCTAACACTGTTTACCTCAGTTTCCTCATCTGTAAAATGAGTTGGAGAAAGAAATGGCAAAACATTCCAGTATCTCTGCCAAGAAAACCCCAAATGAAGTCACAAAGAGTTGGATGTGATTTAACAACAATAAGGAGCCAATTGAGTTTTTTGATCAAGGTAATGTAATGATCAGACCTATATTTTTGGAAGATAACTTTGGAAAAATGAAAGAGGGAGAAGAGAAGGACTTGAGACAAGGGAGCCAATTAGAAGGCTATTGAAAAAGTCCAATCAAGAGGTGATGAGGACTGAAGTAGGATGATGGCTTTAAGTAGTAGTGAGGGGATAATTGTGATTTTTAACCTGAATGTGGGGTTTCCTTTTCCACAGTAGGCCTCCTTAGAAACAGTCTCTGACTCTACCTTACAAGGAAATATCTATCCCCACTCCTCAATCAAGCACCCACTTTGTGTCCTTTGTTCAATTGCACAAGGCAGTACTTGACTCAGCACAAAAAGTCCTGGCACTAATTCTGGGCATGGCTCTCCCTAGGCACAGCTTATGAATCAGAAAACTGTAACTCACACCCAGGCTGTCCATTAGGCCCTGAAGGGTGGTAGAATGAAAAGCAAAAATCCCTGGATCTAGGAAGGCAGCATTTGCCCAAACAGGTCTCTCCAGGGTCCTCAGTTAAATCTGATTCACACCAACTCAGAATCCCAGACCCCTTTTCTTGGTCAGGCACTGGCTAACCTGAAGCATCAACAAGCATCTTGAGAGCTGCTGCAAATCTGATTCTCTCTTCAACCTACACTTCCCTCCCCTAATGGCTACTGGTTACTATGATGACACTAGACTCTCAAGAAGCCCCACTATTGCTCCTAAAGCATTTCTGGAAGTCAGGGCAGAATTGACCTAGCAGGTTCCTTGAGGTAGTATATCTGGGCTGATGACTTGTAGGGGCTTTACTGAGCTACAGGACAATGTCAGGGACATCTCCCTCCCTCCCCCCAAGATACAATCACCTATGGAGGGTTTTGGTTATTTCCACTCCTCTGTCATTTGAGTTGTTAGTCAAATAATTTGCAAAGCAATTATCACAGTGCTCAGAACAGATTAGATGATTAATACTTATTCCCAACCCAATCATCCTCCAAATCATCTAACAAAAGAACTAGAGTAGCATGGGTCAAAGAGTATATCCACACCCAAGCCCAAAGCTATTTCTCCCTACTATTTCCTATTTATCACACTTGGTCCTTTGCCTCCCATCTCTGTACTTTAGCACTGGCTGTCTCCCATATCTGGAATACTCTGATTTCCTCACCTTCACTACTCAGAATCCCTGGCTTCCTTCAAGATAGCTCAAATGCCACCTTCTGGAAGAAGCCTGTCTAGTGTCACCAACATCCTTTCCCTCTAAGGCTACCTTCCATTTATTCTGTCTTTTATTCTGTATGCATTGACAAACATGTAGGAGGGTATCTTCTCCACTAGAAAGTAAACTAGAAGGTAGGTAATGTTTCATTTTTATCTTTGTATGCCCAAGTCTAGCACAGTGCCTGGCACATGCTATATGCTTAAAAGGTGCTTCTTGAATTGAACTATAAAAGCTCATCAACATTCATTTGAATTGGAAAGAATCAGATACACACATTCTAGAAGGAGTGGTAAGCAAATATAGATCTAGAGATGGAAAGTGCTTAGAAATCATTTCGTCCAAAGCTTCTTAAGCTGTGGGTCATAACCTTTATGGGGTCACGTAACTGAATGTGGGGGTTGCAAAAGCATGATTTATTATTGGTAACTGTTAGATTTATATGACTATTTTATATACTTCTCCGCCTGGGGTCACATGAAAATTTCTTGAGTGAAAAGGAGTCATGAGTGGTAAAAGGTAAAAAACAAAAAAAACAAACAAACAAAAAAAAAAAAAAAAACCCAAACCTGCTCTGGTTCATTTCTCTTTTTTTTACAGCTGAGAAAACTGAGGCTCAGAGAAATTAGACATATTTCCCAAGCATACACAGGTAACAAGTTCAAGAGGCAGGATTTAAACCCAGATCTTCTGACTGACTCCAGAAATCATTGTTCTTTCCCCCATGTTGTGCTCCTATCCAACTCCTGTGACCTAAGTTGAGCATCACTGCTAGAAACGTTAGAGACACTCAACCTGTCTGACTTTGGATAAATCCATGATTTTTGTGGAAATGTTTGTAAAATTTCATACATGCCTTCTAAATGGTGGGAGGAGAAAGGAAGAGAATTTGGAACTCAAAGTTTTAAAAATAAATGTTAAAAGTTGAATCACTTGGACTTGGCTCTTTTTAACAATGAGGTAATTCAGGGTAATTCTAATAGTCTTGTAATGGAGAGAGTCATCTGCATTCAGAGAACTATGGAATGTGGATCATAACTTTGTTGTTGTTGTTTGCTTGTTTTTTTTTTCCCTCATTATTTCCCTTTTTATCTGACTTTTCTTGTGCAGCATGATATATGTGGAAATTTGTTTAGAAGAATCGCACATTAACTTATATTGGATTGTTTGCTATCTAGGGGAGGGAGGGAGAAAAATTCAGAACACAAGGCTTTGCAAGGGTGAATGTTGAAAACTATCTTTGCATGTATTTTGAAAAATAAAAGTCTATTATTATAAAAGAAATAAAATGTTCCAAGGAAAAAAAAATTGAATCGCTTCTCTAGTCTGTGTGCAGGAAGGATGTTGATCAGGGTCATAAAAGAGAGACAGGCACAGAGTTTGGGGGCTCAAAAAAGGAAAGATGAGCCAGTTGATAAAATCACTCCAGCTGGGGAGGAAGGTGATCAGAGAAGGCTTCCTGGAAGAGATAAGGTTCCAGCAGAGACCTGAAGGATGTATTGTAATTCAATAAACTCGGAAGGCCCAATATTCTAAGGGGAGAAAAGAACAGTTGTAGAGAGTCCAAAGCAACAAAGGATAAACTCTTGTTCGAGTATACAAGTAAAAAAGTTGTTAAAGAAATGACTGATATGGAAATATGTTTAAAATGATTGTACATGTGCAACCTCTATCAGAGATTGCTTGCTATCTTGGGGAGGAGACAGGGAAAGAAGGAGGGAGAAAAATATAGAATTCAAAATATTACAAGAATTAACATTCATTTACATATATCTTTATATATATAGGAAAAATAAGATGCTATTGAATTGTTTTTAAAATTGTTAATGACTAATAACAGCCTAATGTGTCACTTTCCTCATCTACCTTTTCAAAAAGGGAAGTTAAAGAGAAACAATATTTAAACTGGAGAAATTGGCCAGTGAGAGGGTGATGTCAGGCCACATCAGCCCCCCCTGTGAAGCTGTCCACATGCTTCACCTATAGACTAAGTCTAGCTCCATGCATTGTAAACATTCTGTGAGGTGAGAGTGAATAGTGACAGGAAGTCCTACCAAACAACTATCGTCCCAACCTGATCCCAAACCTGGAATTCCATTATTAGTTATGTATTCCTTTGTATCAAACTAGCAACTAGATGGTACAGTGGGTAGAGCCCTGGACCTGAAAGCAGGAAAACTTAAGTTTAAATGTGACGTCAGGCACTCATTAGTGTGACTTTGGGCAAATCTTTAACCATATTTTGCCTCAGTTTCTTTAATTATAAAATAGAAATAATAATAATAGCACCTACTTCCCAAGGTTGTTGATAGCATCCAATGAGATAATTGCAAAGCACTATAATCATTTATTATTGTTGGTGTTATAGTTGACTTTATACAATGGTTTCTGAAAATTTCTCAAGTCGAATGAAATTCACACTAGGATCCTCGTGACTTGGGATCTTCTTACTTCCCAACAGGAAGGACACTGGGCAATTAGCATGAGGTTCTAATGAACCAGAGGAATGAAGAGATTGACTGGGGGAGTGAAGAGTGGAGGAGAACTAAGCCACAAACTGGTGGCTTGGGAAGAAGTGGGAGAGTGGGTGGGTCCCACCATTGGGAGTACATGTGATTGGAATAAAGCCTTAGGTAGATCTTGGACTTTTCAAGTCAAAAGTCAGTGACTGATCTTTTTTTTTTTTTTTTTTTTTTTTTAAATAATAGCTTTTAATTTTCAAAATAGATACAAAGATAGTTTTCAACATTCACCCTTGCAAAACCCTGTGTTCCAAGTTTTTCTCCCTCCCTTCACCTCACCCCACCCCCTTTCCCTAGGTAGAAAGTAATCCAATATATGTTAAATATGTACAATTCTTCTATGCATACTTCCGTATTTATCATACTGCACAAGAAAAATCAGATCAAAAAGGGGAAAAATGAAGAAGAAAGAAAAAAGCAAGCAAACAACAACAAGTATTATGTTGTGATCCACATTCAGTCCCTGTCGTCATCTTTCTGGATGCAAATGGCTCTTTCCATCAGAAGTCCATTGGAAATGACCTGAATTACCTCATTGTTGAAAAGTGCCAAATCTATCAGAGTTGATCATCATATAATTTTGTTGTCATTGTGTACAAGATTCTCTTGATTCTACTCACTTCATTTAGCATCAGTTGATGTAAGTCTCTTCAGGCCTTTCTGAAGCCATCCTGCTAATCATTTCTTATAGAAAATAATATTCCATAATATTCATATACCATAATTTATTCAGCCATTCTCCAACTGATGGGCATCCACTCAGTTTCTAGTTCCACTACAAAAAGGTCTGCCACAAATATGTGGGTCCCTTTCTCTCCTGTAAGATCTCTTTGGAATATAAGCCCAATACAGACACTGCTGGAACAAAGGGTATGCACAGTTTGATAGCCTTTTGTGCATAGTTTCAAACTGCTCTCCAGAATGGTTGGATCAGTTCACAACTCCACCAACAAGTATTAGTGTCCCAGTTTTCCCACATCTCCAACATTTATCATTATCTTTTAGTGGCTGGTCTTTTTGTAGGCTTCAAGGAATTGAAAAATGAGTGAATGTCCATCCATGGCAAATGGCTGAATAAGGTGTGATATATAAAAGTAATGGAATATTATTGCTCTATAAGAAATGATGAGCAGGCTGATTTCAGAAAAACCTGGAAAGACTTACATGAACTGATCCTAAGTGAAGTGAGCAGAACCAGAAGAACATTATACATTGTAACAACAAAATTATATGAGGACCAACTATGATAGACTTGACTCTTAGCAATGCAGTGATCCAAGAAAATTTCAATAGACCTGAGATAGAAAATGACATCCACATCCAGAGAACTAATAGAGACTGAATGCAGATCAAAGCATAGTATTTTTACCTTTTTTTGGTTGCTTTTTCTTTCTCATGGTTTTTCCCTTTTGTTCTGATTCTTCTTTCACAACATGATTAATATGGAAATATGTTAAAATGATTATATATGTATAACCTACATCAGATTGTTTGCTGTATTGAGGAAGGGGGAGGGAAGGGAGAAAAATTTGAAACACAAATTCTTACAAAAACGAATGATGAAAAATTTCTTTACATGTAGTTGGAAAAATAAAGTACTATTGAATTTTTTAAAAATAAAAATAAAATTTGAAAAAAAAAAAAGTTAATGGCTGAAAGTAGACCCAGGGTCTGTGTCCAGAAATTATTCCTTAATCCAATCCATTGTCATGACATCTTCAAGGATCTATACTTTGAGAGACAGCATCAGAGAGGTCTAATTGAAGAGACCAAGACATAGAACTCAGAGCTGGCTGGACCCCGGAGTCCAAGGCAGATGTCATTATCATCCCAATTTGACAAAGAAGGAAACTGAAACTCAGAGTACGAAGGGACTCAGCCCAAAGTCATACAACCTAGAATTCTAAAATAATTTATATTTTTAATCTGGAGTCTTTATACCTGTGGTTGATTTTGTTTTGGTTTATTTAAAATAATAATTTTAATAATTAAAATACATTAATATTTAATAATACTAATTTAATGATAATTTAATAATAAATGATATATTTCAATATAATTGGTTTCCTTTGCAATCCTACATATTTTAATCTTATATATTTAAAAAACTTATTTTGAAATGAGATTCTTAGATTCTACCAGATTGCCCAAGGGGTCCATAACAAAAAGAGGTTAGGAACTCCTGTTATAGGATAATCCTAGTTCACTATTTATTGATTTGTCATTTGTGAACTTTAAAGCTAAAAGCAACCTGTCCACTTTGGCTATGCATATATTATGAATGTGTTTCCTTAGGCAAGACACAAAAGCTCTTTGATTCTTAATTTGCCCATCCATACAATAGGAATAAAAATGCCCACAATACCTATATCAAAAATTGTATTAATAGTCAGATGGCTAATATATCTAAAGTTTAATTTTGTAAATCTTATAAATACAATAGCAATGCCTTCTGTGATTATTGTTAGAGACCTACCTAATCAGACCTCTTCAAGATTCCTGGACATTGCCTCTAAAACAGTTTCTAAGATAAACACTTTGGGAATAAGACCTGAGAGTAGAAGGAGGAATAGTCCAGTAAAAGGGAAAGAGAATCAGGGATCAGGAGGTTTGGAATTTCTAAATCCAGAAAGAAATGAGGGTGAAGGGATAGGAAAGGGGAAGAGGATAAGGGAAGGATTAGATCTGATTTAAAGACAGAACCATAAACACATTTAGAAGAGAATAAAAGTCTTCTAAATTTATAAAGAAATAACAGGATGAGGGAATAGGATAAGGAGTAGATATAGAAGGGTGTGCAAATTAATGGGAATGGGCTAAAGAGGAAACAACCTATATATTTGTAAGGCTATAAAAGTTTCCTAAATTCAGAAAAAAGAGGGCAAGGGAAAAGAGTGGAGGAGAGGATAAGGAAAGGCTCTTTGGAGAAGGTGAGATTAAGTAATAGGAGGGCAAGGGAGCAGGTAGAAGTAAAGCAGAGGAGTCAGGAGAGATAGAAAAGATACATGCAAACATAAAATAAAAATCAGTAGCAGAATTTATTAAGCTAAAAAAAAAGCAGAGCTAGTTATAATGATCTCAGACCAAGTTAAAGCTAAAATGGATTTAATCAAAAGACACTATATGTCAGTTATATTAATCAATATTGTTTTAAAATAACTAGACAATATAAGGTTGGAATATTTATGTGGTATAAAAATGATGAGTTGGTAGATTTAGAAAAAATGGGCAAAGGCTTAGACTTATGAAGGAAGATGTTATCTACCTTCAGAGAAACAAAGGATAGAGAAGCATAGTATGGTCTTACATAAATGCATATGAATGTATATGTGTATATATGTATATGATATAGATTGTGTGTATTATATATTGTACATATGTATATGCATATATATGTGTGTGTATATAGGTGTGTATATATTTGTATATGTATGTGTGTATGTGAGTGTGTGGGTATGCACACTTAACTGTAGGCTGGATAAGGGAGAAGAAGAGAGGAAAAAAAAAAGAATAAAGTAAAAAGTACACAGCAGAAAACAAAAGAAAACCTACGAGGAAGCAAGTTACATAAGCTTTCTTGAAATGGAAATGTATTGCTTTATATTTTGAATCCTTTCTTGTGTTCTGCTGTGCACATGTCAATGTCTTTTTTCTTTTCCTATTTGTATTTCAGTTTAAAATTTAAAAAAGAATATATTTTTTAAAGATTTGTCTGGCTCTGCTCCTAGACCACTGGGTGTCTACACAAATGCCCTCTTCTTTCTAGATCTCAGTTTTTCTCCTGTAAAAAGTGGGACTTGGATGACATAATCATAGTCCCAGGGCATATTTCCATGGTATTTTAAAGATTACAAAAACTCTGTGAGGTCAGAAATAAGATAACTAATACAATATAACCTGCTTCAATCTTTGCAAAGCACTTATTATATTTATTACTTAGTACATTTACATATTACATACATTTATATACACTATCTTATCTGAGCCTCACAGAAACCCTTTAACATAGGTGCTGCTGGTGTTGTCCCCATTTTGCAGATGATAAGACTAACCTCAGCAGTCAACACAGACTTCTATATATTGAAGGCAGGATTCAAAGCTCACCAAATTCAGGTTATTCCTACTATTCCTCACTGTTCCCTAGAAAAAATCTCGTAGAAGAAAATGGAGCTTTTAGGGAGAGGAGGCTGAAGAGGGTGGAGAGAAACATTGAAAGAATAAAATAGGAACCATACTATATATATAGCTCCTGCTCCAGGATCTTCAATTATGAATATTGCCACTGCCACATGCGTCTTCCACCACCTGGTGGCAGAAATCAGAATAACAGGAAAATGTTTCTAATCTGCATTTTTCTAAATCAAATTTATAAAGGAGAAAAAAAATGAGCATTCATCCAGTAGCGCCTAATTAAGTTGGCTTAGTGCATTGTTAAGTCAGTTTTTATCAGTAAGTTTGGGTAAACATCCAAAATATCAAATAATTGTCAAAAAAGAACTTATTTTCCTTTTTAAAAATGTTTCTTTCATTTTATTAAAGCTTTTTATTTGCAAAGCATATGTATGGATAATTTTTCAACATTGACCCTTGCAAAGCTTTTGTTACAAATTTCCCTCCCTAATCCCCACCCATCCCCTAGATGGCAGGAAGTCTACTACATGTTAATTATGTTAAAATACTTGACAAATCAAATATATGTATACATATTTTTACAATTATCTTGCTGTGCAAGAACAATCATATCTACAAGAAAAAAAATCTGAGAAGGGAAACACAATGCAAGAAAACATCAATAGAGAGCATGAAAATGTTATGTTGTGGTCCACATTCATATTCCTCTCTCTGGGTGTATATGGCTTTCTTCATCACTAACCAATTGGAACTGGTTTGAAACATTTCATTGTTGAAGAGAACCATGTCCTTCAGAACTGATCATCATTTATTTGCTTGCATTGTGTTTCCTTGCTCTGATTTTTTTTTCTTGTAGATACGATTTTTCATGTACAATAATAAGTGTGGAAATATGTACACATATATTTAATTTGTCAAGTATTTTAACATAATTAACATGTAGTGGATATCCTGCCATCTAGGGAAGGAGTGAGAAGTGGGGGGGGGGAATTTGTAACAGAAAGCTTTGTAAGGGTTAATGTTGAAGAATTACCCATATATATGTTTTGCAAATAAAAAGTTTTAATAAAAAAATAAAATAAAACCAGAAGAAAAAAATTTTTAAAAAAAGAATTGATCATTATATAGTCTTGTTGTTGCTGTGTATAATGGTCTCCTGTTCTGCTCATTTCTCTCAGCATCAGTTCATGCAAGTCTTTCCAGGCCTCTCTGAAATCATCCTGATGGTCATTTCTTACAGAACAATAATACTCCATGACATTCATATACCATAATTTATTCAGCCATTCTCCAATTGATGGGTATGCATTCGGTTTCCAATTTCTAGCCACTAAAGAACTTATTTTCCTATTCAAAACAAAACAAAAGTTCCTTCTTGGTACCTGTGGTGAGTTTGGCACAGCTTTTGGCCAAGAATATGAAGACAGTCATCAAAGTAGCATCAAAATGAAAGAAAGAAAAAGAGGGGAGGAAGGGAGGGAGAGAAGGAGGGAGGGAGGAAGGGAAGAAGGGAAAGAGGAAGGAAGGGAAGGAGGGAGGGAAGAAAGAAGGAAGAAAGGAAGGAAGAAAGGAAGGAAGGAAGGAAGGAAGGAAGGAAGACTCAATTCAGGTGCTACTTATTCCCCAAGACACCCTTGGTCTCCTCAGGTTAGGGTTCTCTTCCACCTCAATCATCACTGAGTTCTCTTCCATCTCTCAAATTGTTTTGTGATTTCTCAGGTTTTTCGAAGCATTTTGACTGGATCTTTTCTTTGCATTATTTTTACCCTATCTGGAATCCTAGGGATTTGTAATACTTATCCTTTCCCCATGAGGCTCAAAGCTTTTTGAGAATGGTGTCTATGTCTTATCTTTGTATTCCCATTATCCAGCATAGGAGATATTTAATCAGTGTTCATCAAAATAAAATGAACTGACACCTAAAAAGTGACCTTCTAATCCATTCCATCCCTTGATTAAGGTGATCACTTCTTCCTCTCCTTCAAAAGTTTTCAATGGCTCCCCTTTGCCTTCAAAATATATAATGACTTTTTTAAACTAGACCTGCCATTTTTTTCAGTGTACAGAACTCCTGATGAGTACTTCCTATATCAACGAATATCAGTATCTTCTCTGCAACTTAATTGTTTTAAGTTGCCTGGACACTAAGAAATTATGTGATTTTGCCAAGAGTCTTATTAATACGTGTCAGATGGGGGATTTGAAGACCTCAGAGTCTTCTTGTCTTCAAGACCAGCTTTCTATCTACTATATAATGCTGACTCTCTGACATTTACATAGTACTTTAACTTGAAGTTTACAAAGAGCTTTGCACACATTATTTCTGTAAGTCTTAAGTCATTAAAGTAGTAATACAGGTATAACATTATCCCCCTTTCAGCAGAGGAGGAAACTGAGGCTGAGAGAGACAAGTGATTTCTCTGTGGTCACACAGTCAGATTTGAATAAGGTCTTTTTGACTCCAAATCTAGCACTTACTGTGCTACCCCAAAACTCATGTTTCTAAGTCTGATATTCAGAACACTCAATGGTCTGGCTCCACCATCCCTTCTTAACTCTCTCATAAATACCCCATGCTCAAATCAGGTTATAGTATCTACTATACCCCAAATGTGTTGGGGGGGTTTTCCAACCTCATTATTTCCTCCTGAAATGCCTATCTCTATTTAATCCAAATCTCACCTATTGTTCAAGAGCAAATCAAGCAGTCTTTTCCTCCAGAAAGTCTTTTGCAATGCCTCCAACCAGGAGTAACCTATTCCCTAATCCTGCAATTTTGGTTTATTTTTAAGCCTCTCATGATTCTTCTTTATTACATCTTTTATTATGTTACGGCTATTTTTAGATTTGCCTCATCACTATTAAACAGTGAGCTCAATAAAATCAAGAACTACTAAAATCTTCTAAATCTGGCTGCTCCTCTATCTTCCCAGCCTTCTCCCCTTCTTGTGTGAGCTTCCTCATTCACAGTATGCCATTTTTTGCCTTTCCACTTTGATATAGGAAGGTGTCCTTCCACAAACTTCCTCCTTTCAGAGGTACCTCTAACTCCATTCCACCTCTTCACCCTAATGCCTTTCAGAATTTTTCCAGGCTCACCTCCTCCCTGAAACCATTCTTGATTTTAAGAGTATGTTATGGGGCAGCTGGGTGGTGCAGTGGGTAGAGCACTGACCTTGCAGTTAGAATGACTTGAATTCAAAATCTGCCCTCACAATAGATTTGGGATGGAAAGTGCCATCTGCATCGAGAGAGAGAACTATAGAGACTGAATGTGGATCAAAGCATACTGTTTCCACCCCTTTTGTTGGTTTTTTTGCTTGGTTTTTTTTCTTGTAGTTTTTTCCCCCTTTTGATTTAATTTTTCTTGTACAGCATGATGAATTTGGAAATCTGTTTAGAAGAATTTAGCCTACATCACATTGCTTGCTGTCTTGGGAAGAGAGGAGGGAAGGAGAGGGAAAAAAATTGGAACACAAGGTTTCATAAAGGTGAATGTCAAAAACTACTCTGTATATATTTGGAAAAATAAAATACTATTGAAAAATCTGATCTCAGACATTTGATATATACCAGCTATGTGAACCTGGACAAGTAAATTTTTGCAATTGCCTTGTTAAAAAAAAGAATATCCCCAAATTTTCTTTTTTTTGAGGCAATTGGGGTTAAGTGACTTGCCCAAGGTCTGGAAGTATCAAGTGTCTGTGACCAGATTTGAACTTAGTCCTCCTGACTTCAGGGCTGGTACTCTATCCACTGTGCCATCTAGCTGCCCTACCAAATTTTCTTAAAGTATTTCATCACTAGGAAAGATGTCTTATCACCTAGAGGGTGTATGTACTATATTTATATATGTACATACCATATTCCCCCAGTTGTATATAGACTCCATGAAGGCAGGCACTCTGTCACCTTGTTATCTTAGTAGCCTCAGAGCCTAGTACAGAGATTTTCATGAAATTAACCACTAATGCAAAATTGAATCCCTGCTACCCAGCCTTCCGTAAATATCAGCCAAACTGAAAAAGATTTAATACTGAGAATCTTAAGACAGAAAATCTACTTCACCTCCCAAAGGATAAAAGAAACAGTAATAAGTCCATCCCTACATAATGCAATAGTAATCAATGATTTTGCATCTTCAACCATACCATGAAAATCAATCTGTTCAGAAATGAAATTCTCCCCACTTTTCTCCACCATGATACTCCCCATTCCCTGCCAGTGCAACTCACAGACAACCTGTTATTAAAGAGATATGGGATTTGATTTTGTTGAACATGAAGATTTATTGACCTGAGCAGTGTTTGGTGGGACATAGTCTGTTGATGGACATTGAAACATGAAGTTGTTATGAATGTTTTCTCATCAGAAATGTCTGGAGATTGCTCCAGGGATGGCTATGAATGCCTAACCAGGTCTCAGGCTGCTCTTCCTTTCTGAATGCTCAGAAGTACCATCAAGGTTAGAGAGCTTGATACAAACAAAATGACCTCTATTTGCCAAAAATACCAAACACATTGACCCAAGAAATCTGAGTCCATGAGATATGGTAGCCCAAGATGCTTAGCCAAAAAGATACAAGATCTAAGCTGAGATAGTCCAAAATCCTTCATCAAAAAGACCCCATATCCAAAGTCAATATATTAGGTAGCTCAAAGACCTTAATCCAAGGAGATCCAAAAGATTAGTTGTTTGAGCCAACCTCCTTAACTAGAAAGGTCCAATGTCATTAGTTGAGGTGGCCCTAAGTCCTTAGACAAAGAGGTTCGATATCATTAGCTCAATAGGCCAACACTCTTAGCCAAAGAAACTCAGGGCCTTTAGCCAGAGCTCTACAGTGATATTAGCCAGGATGACCAAAATTTGTCTTTAGTTATTAATCCAAGGTTATTGTCTGAGGTTACGCAAAGTCTTTAGTCAGAGAGGTTCAACCAATCATTAGTTTAGATGGTTCAAAGTTTTTAATCAAGAAAAGTCAAAGTCATTAATTGAAGAGGGCCCTACCCTTACCAAAAGACTCCAAGGTTATGACCTTGTCCTATGTCCTTAGCCAGGCCAGGTCCTTAGCCAAAGCTATTCAAGGTTCATGTTGAGGTAGTCCAAAGTCCTTAGTTTAAAAAAAATAGTGGTACTTCAAAGCTCTTAGCCAAATAAGTCCATGTTCATAAGCCAAGAGGGGTCCAGTGTCTTGAGCCAAATAGTCCAAGATCCTACTTTTGGTTCCCAGTTTCTTATTTAGTTCTGAATTTCTTGGCCAAGAACTCAAAAGATACATGGCCTTTGATTTTTCCTTAGGATCTTATTTTATTTGTGTGATTTGTAGTGGGCAACATGTGGGTGATGTTGGGGCCACCTTTCTCATCGGGGGACAGTTAAGAAAGAATCCAAGGGAAGCACTTCACTTTATCTTTGCACATGAGTTCTGATAGTGCTGACTATGGATCTTTTGTCTCCTAAAATAATGGAATTTGGCAACCCACAGCTAACTAACTTACCAATGACCTTTGGCCACCTGAGTTAATAAACCTTGGATCTTTTTGGCTGAAAATTTTGGGCTGCTCCAGATAATGACTTTGGATTTCTTTGATAAGACTCTCAGAAATTTTAGTTGATTCTCTTGGCCACAAATTCACCAATCAGAATCTGCCAATGTCCCTTTCTCTCCAGATGGGTCTGAACTGTTGAGAATATTCAAGCGGATACAAGCCACACTCATGAAGGAGTTGTAAGTAGTTAGGGCCAGGCCAGGACCCATAACTATAAGAGAGAGAAAGAGAAGTGATTAGATTCAGTCCCCTTCCATCTCAAGGACACAGACATGCTCTTTGGTGGGAACAGTCCCACTAGTATCTGGGGCAGCATGTGACAGAATGGGAAAAGTACATGTTGCTTATATGGGAAATCTCTCCTGTCCAGATAGAAGGCCTGACTGGGGCTTGGGAAACAAAGAAGGGAATGTTTCCCCAGGAATGGTTAGTACTAAGGATCAAGAATAAAAGGAATAAGATCCTAAGGAAAAACCAAAGGCCATATAGCTTTTGAGTTCTCAGCCAAGCAGTTCAGAACTAAATAGGGAGCTGGGAACCTAAGAGTATAAAGGATCCAGGTGCCTAGGATAAGGAGTATATCAGGGACCTGATAACTAAAGGAAAGATGGCCAGAATCCTTAGTAAGTGTGAGAGGTCAGAACCTGAGGTAGCTCAAAGACTTAGGGACCTGATGCCAGTGAAGGAAATCAGTACATGAGGTGAGGGAGAAAAGTCAAAGGTCCAACACAAGTAGAAGATATTAAGGGTCACAATCCCAGGCATCCTGAAGTGAATGAGGGGCCTAAAGCAAAAATAGATTGAGCAAAAGGGGAAGGGGGAGGAAGAAAGCCAGAGACCTGCAACAAATGAAGGAGATTATGTCTCTGATGAATGTCTGGTAGAAGAGCTACTGGTCCCAGAAACAATGATAGAAAGGCAGGGCATTCCTGCAGGTATCTGGACATGTTGGTACCTATTGACCCTCAAGTCTAAGCCCCATTATGAGGAATAATGAATAGCTCTGATTTTCCCCTAATTGATGGGTTCCTCCTGTCTCTACAATTCCCAGCATAAAAGTAAGTTCTCAGATCTTCTTCAGAATCAAACTGGTTATGTCTGATATGTACTAGCAATGTGATCCTGGGTAAATCACATAATGTCTTTATACAACTCCCCAAAACTTATACTATGTCATATTCTGGTTGCTATCTGTATTAGTCGAAAGAGGTTCCATACTAGGAATGTTCCATGCTGATTAAAATTACAAGCCCTTCCCATATTAAAGACATTATATCTTTTTACACATTTAGCTCATTGTTCAGCCCTATGTGCAATGCTCTAATTGATCCTGACTTACCCTCTCCTCACCTCCACTCCAGACATTCTCCTTTTGACACAGAAATTAAAAGGAGCTCAAAAGCTCCTGATTCAATTACTATTTATGGAACAGAACCTGGATCTTATAAATTATTCTCAAAACTTTCTCCATAATGGTATATGTTGTGAAGAGACAGGGGTTTGGGTAGATATTAGGGAGTAAACTAGAGGAACAAAAAGGGGAACTACAATCAGATTGTGATCTTTCCCTTGTGAACGAACAATCTCAATTTCCCTTTCACACTCAGGTCCTCCCACTTTTATCTCACGAAGTTCCAAATACATTTCCCCAACTCAGTTTCCCATACTGCCCATTGACTATTGAAACTTTCCCAATCTCACTTGCTCATATTCCTAGAAAAGACTCCTACCATAATTGTCAAGTCCTCCCACATCACCATCTTCACAGCTCTCAAGCTAATTGCTTAAACCACAACCAACATGGGAACAAGAAAGGGAATTTTTATTTTCTAGTTTTATTAAAACCTACTATGTGCCAGGCACTGTGTCAAGTCATTGGGGTTTTTTAATCCTTGCCAAAGGGAGAAGAGGTAACAGACAAAATGAAGAGGCAAAGTAAACATCAGGAGTAATAAATATGAAATAGATTTGGGAGAGCAATGGGGTTACCAAGGAAAGGAGTTTGGAAGAGTCCATTAAAGGAATATGCCATGAGGCCTGAGTATGCCATTAACTAGCAGGTTAAATCCATAGAGGATTTCAGCAGACTAACCAGAATTAGCTGTAGTAAGGAGAAAGATGTCATTAAAGAGAAGATACTAAGAGGAAGGAGAAGAAGATACTCCATATCAGGCTTAATCCTGAAAAGGACTTAGTCTGTGCTAAGTTCTTTACATATATTATGTCATTTGATCCTTACAACAACTTTAGGAAGTAAGTGTGATTATTATTCCATTTTGCCATTGAGGAAACTGGGACAGACAGAAATTAAAAGACTTGCTCAGGGTCACACAGCTCATGTCTTCCTGACTCTAGGCCCAAGGCTCTATCCATGTCAACCATAATGATTTCCAGGGAGACTTGATGAAATCCTTTTGCATATTGATGCTCATGATTTTTATCTCTGGGAGACTTATATTATCTGTAAATTTGCCCTTCAATCAAGTTGGATAAGGACAAGACCAAGGACAGATCCCCAGGGCAGTCTATTTACAGATCTTTCTAAAGCAAGCTCATATTGACAAGTGATCCTGGTTCCAGTAATTGAGTCAGAGAAAAGCTGAGTGGGAGCTAGAAGGGATCTTAGCGATGCTTGAGTGCATTTTGAAGATGAGGTAACTTAAATCCAGAGAAATAGAATAATTTTCCCCAACTTTACCCATATTTTTTTTTAAAAAGTATGGAAGTAGGATTCAAACTCAGTTCCTCTTTCTCCACATTCTGACTAGGCACTATTTTTGCCTCAATTATTTCTGAAGCCCCTGACTTTAGGGGTTCCTAGTGATCACCATTTCCTTCTTTAAATGTTCCTGAACCACCCCTCTGTAACAGAAACAATAGATTCTTCCCTCTTTCCATATCCCTTCTCCACCCACCACATACAATCTTTCTTTTACCTTCCAAGGAGTCTGGTAATTTGAATAATCCAGTCCAGATGCTCTAAGGAAAGATGGGGAAGGGAGAGGCAATTATCAAGAGAAAACAAGGGTAATCTCCCTTGTCCCAGAGATTTAACAGGTGGTTCTGACAATCAAGAGCAAGAAATGTATCTCCCAGATGCCTGGAGGGAGAGAAATGGCAACAGTGATGCACCATATCCTAACTCTGCATGGGACTGCCAATAGGCTCTTGTTTGAGTGGTACAAAGAGGGGTTCTCATAGCCCTCAAAGAAGCCCTGAGTGAGATTTGTGGCTGTGAGCATCATGTACCTCAAAAAAGGGTTTAAGAATGACAGAGATGCATATATGAAAGTAGCAGGGTAGTTATGGAAAACACTCTGAAGTTGATCCATCCAGACCATGTTAGAGAAGTGGTCCCCTGAGTAAGGAACCATGTGCCATCTGCTAGCACAGCCAAACTTTGGAGAAGGCAGTGAGCAGATGAGAGCCGAGTGGCAGAAAGCAAAGGGTGATGAGCCATCTGCTAGAGGAAAAAACTACTGCCCAATTAGGGAGGGCAACAATCAGAACAGAGGAAACCAAATGACTGAATGCAAGCTGAGCAGCAGGAAGCCTGGGGTGTAAAGGATAGCATTAGTAACAGTACTGTCACCTGCTGGGAGTAAAGAAGGGAAGGCTACAATGTAGCTAGAACAAATGGGCAGATGGGAGTGAGTGATATGTACAGAGTATCAAGAGGCAATTGCTACTATTTAGTACAGATGGGAAATCTGTGGAAGAAAACATCAATTAGTTCTAAACTGCCCTTGTCTGGAGCTTTACCCAGGGCAGTACTGTAAGTCACAGAGATTATGGAAGTATCTGGTGGGGGAGGGGTGCTTTTAGGGAAGCATCATTATTTTCTGTGGATTCAGAAACTCATAAATAAAATTGTTTCTGTTTTGACTCTTCAGAGACTGTGTGTTTGTAAGAAAAACTGGTGATCATCTTCAAAAAACGACAGGTATTGAAGACCTCGGGTCTTCTAGATAGGGAGTATATAACTTAATGTGAGAGTTGCAGAAAAATTTGACAGCAGTAAAAGGCATCAAATATTCTGCCAAGATTTAATTCTTTATGTAAAAATAAACAAGTACATCCATCTCATTAGTATGCAAGTTTGATTTCATCTTTAATAAATGGTAAAAATTATATGTATATCAAAGAATTGTTTGAAAATAAATTTCTTTTGATTTATTATCAGTAAATGTTTGATTTGTATGGCTACTTTATATACCTATATACCAAAGATCCAGTAAAAACTTCTTGGGCAAAAAAGTCACAAGTAGAAAAAGTTTAAGAAGCCTTGACTAGATGAAGACAAGTCAGAGAATACCTAGATTTCACATGCTGCTGAACAAAGTGGATTAAAATCATTAAACTATGATGCTTAGG
>JAJPUD010014574.1:29994-40319 GCA_023553655.1 Myrmecobius fasciatus | reverse complement strand
ATGACCAGCAAGATGATTTCAGAGAGGCCTGGAGAGACTTACATGAACTGATGCTGAGTGAAATGAGCAGAACCAGGAGATCATTATACACGGCAACAACAGTACTATATGAAGATCAATTCTGATGGACATGGCTCTCTTCAACAATGAAATGTTTCAAACCACCTCCAATTGTTCACTGAAGAAAGCCATATACACCCAGAGAGAGGGATGTGAAATGTGGACCACAACATAACATTCTCATACTCCTTGATTGATGTTTGCTTACATTGTGTTTCCTTTATCTGATATATCGTTTGTGTAGACAAGATTTTTCTTGCACAACAATGACAAGTTTGGAAATATGTATACATATATTCGATTTGCCAATATTTTAACATAATTAACATGTAGTGGATATCCTGCCATCTAGGGGAGGGGTGGGGAGTTGGGGGAAAAATTTGTAACGGAAAGCTATGTAAGGGTTATTGTTGAAGAATTACCCACACATATGTTATGCAAATAAAATAAAAAAAAAGAAAATTAAAAAAAAAGAAAATATTAGAATATCTGAAGTCCCTAGAAGGCAAAATCAAAAGGACGACTTAAACATCACCTTTCAAGAAATTATTAAGGAATACTGCCTTTACTATTTTGGAACCAGGGGGCAAGGGAACATTGATAGAATTCTCAGATCAGATCACCTCAGGAATGAGATCCCAAAATAAAATCTCCAAGGAATATTATACTCAAATTTGTGCATTTTGAGGTCAAAATTAAAAAAAAATGCTAAAAGTGGCCATTCAGAAACAATACAAATACAGGGGAATCACAATCAAGATTTACAAAGGAATTTGCAGCTACAGAAGTAAAGAATTAGAGACCATGAAATAGGATATTTCAGAAAGCAAAGGAGCCAGGACTACAGCCAAGAATTACCTCCTGATCAACTTAAGCATCATGGGGAGGGGTGGGGGCATGATCACTTAAAGAAATAGAAGGATTTCAAAGCTTCATTTGGAAAAGAGCAGAAGTGAACAAAACATTTGATACCTAATATCAATACCCAACAGATGTATAAAAAGGGGAAAAAAGCAAAAAAAACCCAAAAAACAAAAAACATAAAAGATTCAAGGGAGTTGGACTGTTTGCATCCCTAAATGAGATGACAGTTCTTAAAATAAATACCCCTAATGCTATAGCTAGAATGTATATATATATATATATATATATGATATATGTAATATATATATATTTGAGAAAGATATTAATACAAATAAAGGATCAGAAAAAGGACTACATTGAATGCACAAAGAAGGATGAGTAGAAAGGAGTAAATGATTTCATGTGAATAAGCATGAAAAATTTATTACAATGGAGGGAAAGCTGGGATGGTGAGTGATTGACATTAGTTGAGTCTTATTATCATCAGTACAGGCTACATTTAATGTAGCTGTTTTGAGGACTTCTGTGATTCTGCTTGTGACTATGCCATTTGTTTTTTTTTCCTTTTTTCTTGTAATATTTTTTCTTGAACTGGTGTTTTTAGCATTTGGTTATAATATTCTTTTAGACAAAATTGCCAATTCTATTTTTAAGGAGGTTTTTTTTTTCTTCAGCAAATTTTTGTTCTCTTTCCATTTGGCCAATTCTCTTTCTAAGGTATTTTTCTCCTCATTGGCTTTTTGTACCATCTTTACCATTTAGCCTACACTTGTTCTTAAGGTTATATTTTTATAGTATTTTGTGTGTGTGTGTGTGTGTCTCCTTCACCAAGCTGTTGCCTTGATTTTTCCTCCTTTTTTGTGTCACTCATTTCCCTCCTTAATTTTTGGTTTACTTCTATTACTTGATTTTCAAAATCATTTTTAGGTGTTTTATGGCCTAACACTGATCTGTTTGTTGTTGTTGTTGTTGTTGTTAGTTTGGTTTTTTGTTTTTTTTTTTCTTGGAGGTTTTTGATATAGGAACTGGGAGGCTGTTACCTTCTAAGTGTGTGTTTTGATTTTCCTTATTAACTTCCTCTGGTCAGAATTGTTTTCCATTGTTTGCTAATTTTCCATACCTATTACTTGTCTAGGACTCTGCTCCTGAGGTGGAACATTTATTATTCTGAGTTCCAAAGTTCTGAGCAACTATTTTCAGATATATTTCAAGATACTTATAAATTTTCAGTACTTCCAAGGAGATAAGATCCAAGGAGACATGTTTATTACTGTCCTGTCCTGTGTTCTGTTCTGTGAGTGAACACAAGCACTCATTTCTCCCCATAAACTGTGCAGACAGACCCCAATTAGCTCTGGCTACTAACCTAACTCTAGTTTTCTAGTATACCTTCTTACCTTGACCTGACCACCAAGAATTATGAGGCAAATATGAGTGTGAGCAAAGCAACAACTTTCTGCCTCATTGCTACCAAAGAGATCCCTGTTATCTCCTTCTGATGAGTTCTTTAGCCACCTTATATCTCTGGGCTGAGAGTTTTGGGAGCAGTAACTGCAGCTGCTGATTCACTGGCTCCCATGGCCAACTTCTGGTTTGCTTGTGCTGGGATTGTACTATATTCAACTCATGGTAGAACAGACCTTTCCTCCCAATATTCTAATTAACTAGAGGTGGAAACTTCTTTCACTGTGTTTTGTGGGTTCTGCCACTGCAGAATTTGTCTAGAATTATTTAAGTGTGTTTGAAGCTATTTGAGAACATGTCAGGAAAGTCTGCCATTTAGCTTCCATTTCAAATCCATCATTTTTTTTAATTCACAAAAAGGTGCTAACATACATTATTTTATATAATTCTAACACCATCACTTAATGTGGATGCTACAGCTATTTCATTATACAGATTTAGAGACTGAGATTCTAACAATGTCAATAATTTACCCAAATTTCAAAAGTAATTTTCAAAGGGAGAATTTGAATTCTTTGTTGTCATTGCTGTTGGTTTAATACTTTAATAGGCTATTTATCACAGAAGAAACACAATGTAACACAAATAATAACCTACTCAGCAAAAAAGACAAAATTCCTTTCTGAAAATGATTCTTTAATCAAAATCATTTTATGATTTTTAAGAAGATATGATTCCTGCCTTTCTTTTCCTTGGTGGATAGCTTTTCTCCTTAGCAATTTACCACATTTTAATTAAATGGAAATTGTTCTTACTCAAAATCTAATAAGGTTAAAATTTGAAAGTTTTATTAAATTATTTTCCTACTCCACCTGGAATAGGGAACAGAAATATTCACAACAATTGGGTAAGCAAACACTCAACAACTAATCTTCCTTGGAAAATGCAGGATCATTAGGCCTTAAGGTCTGCCCAACCAATATTTGAAAATCTTCTTGGCCTTACCATTTGTACATTAGATGATGGAGTAAGACATTCTCTATATTTTACTATAAAATATTCTAAAAAGATCTAATATCTTCTACACCTAGGGATCCTGCCTAATATTATACAATTATGTCTTTGGGATTTGAACTTTTTCTGTATCTCCTTTTCCTCCCTTCCTCCCTCCTTCCTTCTCTCTCTCTCTTTCTCCCTTTTTTACTGTTTCTGTCTGTCTCTGTCTCTATGTGTCTGTCTCTGCATCTCTCCATCTCTGTCTCTCTGTCAATACCTCTCTCTGTCTCTGTTTTTTAATCCCTCTTTCTCTCTCTCTCTCTCTCTCTCTCTCTCTCTCTCTCTCTCTCTCTCTCTCTCTCTCTTTCTCTCTCTCTCTCACACACACACACACACACACACACACATACACACTTTTGCTAAGAGCAACGTTGCTTGGTTAGACAAAATAGAACATCATACTTCTAACACTAGGAAGAATTTGGTTCTTACCTCACTTTTCCAGCCAAACTTCAGCTTCTTTTTTATGTTTCTTCCTCCATCAGATTTAACATCATTGAGGACAGTGCTTGTCCCCAGCACTTAGCACAATCCTTCACATAATAGTAGCTCTCTAAATTGTTACTTGAATTGTAATTCAATTCAGCAATCCAAGTAAGGTTGCTCATGCAGCCATACAAACACACACACACACACACGAAGTGGTTAATATTTAAACACGCAAATTTTGAATAAAAGAAGTAATAATGACTGTTTTAGGAAAATAGGGCAATATACACTATTTTTTTATATTTTTGTAGGAAGTCACCATTTGAGATAAATGAAAGTTTCATCAACCTAGTAAAGGACTTATAAAATAAGCTAGACATCACAGAAGGCATTGGTATCTTTTAAGATCTTTTTCTTAACCCCACTGTGACAAATGAAAAGGAAAACTATTGCTTTTTAGATTTGATTATTTGATTAATGAATCACATCATTTTGGAAGAAGTTTTCTCAGTGCAACAATTACATCCTTATTCCTCAGGCTATATATAATGGGATTTAACACTGGAGTCACAATAGTATAGAAAACAGCAAAGAGTTTGTCAGATTTAGCTGAATGACTGGATTTGGGTCGCAAATAAACAATACTAGCAGACCCATAGAATAAACATACAACCATGAGGTGAGAAGAACAAGTAGAAAAGGCTTTGGATTTCCCTGAACTAGATGGTAGCTTCAGAATGGTGCCTATGATTCTGAAATAGGATATAAGTATCAACATAAAGGGAATCATGACAAAAAAGAAAGTATTAACATGGACATAGATCTCTTTCTGATATGTGTCTCCACAGGCAACTTCTAGCAGTGGTGAGACATCACAGAAAATATGATCAAGTTTGTTAGAACCACAAAAGTTCAGAGAGAAAATCTGGTATGTGACACCTATCTGGACTGGTATTGCAGTGATCCAGGAGATGAGCACCAGTTGGACACATAACTTATGATTCATGATGAGAGGATAGTAAAGAGGCTTACAGATGGCTACATATCTGTCATAAGCCATCACAGCAAGGAGTAAGCACTCTGCAATTCCTATACTATAAAGAGAGAAAATTTGCACAGCACACAATGAGAATGGAATGTTTCCCTTCTGAGTCCAAATATCTCTTAGTATTCTAGGGAGAGTGACTGATGTGTAACAGATTTCCAAGAAAGAAAAATTTCCAAGGAAAAAGTACATGGGGGTTTGAAGAGCAGGATTTGTCTTAGTTATGACAATGAGCAGGCCATTTCCTATAAGTATATTCATATAGATGATTAAAAAAATTACAAATAGAAGACTTCGGAGATTGGGAAGGTCAGAAAATCCCAGAAGAATGAATTCCACCACAAATGTTATGTTGCTTCTTTCCATTTTGTCAATTTCTTCTGGCTGTGGAAATAATGAATTCAGAATGAGCAAATAACTTTCTTACCATAGGCTACAGTTTCTAAATTAGAAATGTAGAAAGTGGGATGTAAAGAGGGTATTGTTTAAATGACCTCTTATATCAGTCTTATCCTTTAAAGTTTATATTGATTCTTCCTATGAATAGTTAGCATTTGGTATTCTATTCTACAAAGATCACTTCTAAATGTTAATATTCTATATTCTCTCTTAGAATGTCAAAATCAAGAAATGAATTTAGGTTAAGTATGTACCATGTGTCAGGGAGTGTAAGAATGTTCTAACACTACCTTTCTTGAATATTAGAATGAAAATATGGATATTAATAAATGTCATTTAACAAACTTTAAAATCACCCAAAATTTCATATGCACCTTCTATATCATTGTTCCACCATTAACATTTTGATTTCCAAAGATTCTCTTGATACCAGAAGCTATGGGTTTTACCCAAGATATAAACTCTATGGAAGTGAACATATTTATAATTTCCCCAAAAGTACTCTTAAGTACATTTCTTAGTTTTCTAAAGTTTTGATCATGATTTTTTTTTCATCTCTGGAATTTTTTTTTTCCTATTCATCTCTCACTATCAGAATTTTCCCATTCTTTCAAAGGCCTGTCTCAGCTTTACTTTTTCTTTAATATGGCATTCCCAAATCACCTTAATGTACCCATGTTTATCCCATCCTTGAATTACTTGATCATGAGAATTATGTCATAAATTTCTAACTAGCATATATGTTCCTTCTACATTTTCATATATGTATCCCATGCTGATTCCAAAATTCTAAGTCTTTACATGAATTACATGATGCTATGTAAATTGAGCAGAACCAAAAGAATATTATATACAGTAACAAAAAGCATAAGTGATGATCATCTATATTGCACTTGTCTCTTTTCAATAATCAGATGATTCCTGGCAATTCCAAGAAACTGATGATGACAGTGCCATCCACATCCAGAAAGAGAACAGTGAAAACTCAAAGTGGATCCAAGCATAAATTTTGAACATTTTTGATGTTGTTGTCATCTGTTTGCTTGTTTATTTTTTCTTCTGTAATCTTTTTTTTTGCTCGTTTAATCTGATGTTTTTTGCTCAGCATGGAAATTGCGGAAATATGTTTACAAGAGTTGAACAATTTGATCTATATCAGATTATTTTCTGTCTTAAAAAGGGGAAAGAAGGATAATAGGTTGAAAAACCTAGAACACGGACTGAGAAGTTGAATGTTGAAAACAATCGGTGCATGTTTTTAGAAATATAGAATACCATCAAAAACATTAAAATTTTTAAAAAAATATTCAAAGTTTTTTTTGAAAACAAGGGTCTTATTTTATATATCTCCATGTATCCTGAGTATAAGAAGTGAATGAAAAAAACATGTATTTAAGGTATGGATCACAATTGTGATATGTGTTCAAAAATACTTCCTACCCCAAAATATTTCTTTTATTAAATAATCATTGAAATACCATCTTTAGAGATTTTATCATCTTTGGTAACTGATGAATAACATGAAATTAAGTTTTTCTCAGTTCAAATTTTAGTTTGAACTTTTGGTTTATTTATTCCCAATGTGATATCTATTAAACTGAGAATTAAACATTCTGTTATACACAAATCTATACTTGTATATCTATGCAAATGCATATATATACTTATATTTGCATATGCTTGTATACACACAGATACAAACCTATGTTTGTATCTGTGTGTACAGATATTATATATATATGTATATATATACATACATATGCATATATACAGACACACAGAGAAGTATACACACATTATATTGAGGTTTATCTTGAGCTAAGACTTGAGTCTGGTAAATCTATTCCATGTAAGATATAAAGTCAAATCATGGAGCAATACCTCTAGGTTTTGAAGGAATATACAAGTGCATAGGGTTCATATTTCTTAAAGCATAATGATAAAAAAGGACCAAAAATATTATATTTTCTTTTAATTTAATAAAGATTTCTTCTGAATCCTAAGCATGCTTTTTCATTATCCATCTTAGTTCTTAATATTGTGGTAACTTGGGAACACATACAATCTATATTCATAAAATTTCTATTGAGGTTTCAATTTTAGTGCTTATTATTTGCTGTCTTGAACAAGTGATTCAATTTTATTGTGCGTCGGTTTCCTTGTCTATCCTATAAGAGGATTAGAGTAATTCTGAGAGCTTTTTCAGAAAAATGTTTATGATTCTGTGATTGGAGAATATGTCAATATCATTTAAGCTTTTAATATCACTCATTTTCAACCTTTACTTTTGAACATTAGAAAAAATGAAACAATATTTAGTTTTACATTATAAGAAAGATATGATTGAATTTCATTTAGAGTGCTGACTCAAAGATAAACTAAATAAGTAAAATACGTTGTTATTATAATTCTTATGCATTTGCTTTTTCATCTATAAAAGGGAAACCAAATTTCTACTTGCACCTGCCTTTTGTTAGGAAGATTATTTGAATTGGCAAATCCAAAAATTTTAAAAATTTTTCAAGCTCAGTTAAAAGACATCATTGTCAAAGTAATTATTCATTTTTTGTCATTTTGCACGGAATCATTACCTGGAGAAGTCACAAATCTATTGATAAACTTAAGTCACTAAAGTTCTGCGGACATTTGTGTAATTGAAAAAAACAGTTTTTAAAATATTATGATTCCAACTTAGTATCTATAGGCTCATAGAAAATATCTTTGGGACCATTTGATGATATACAAGCCATGTTATTCAGAAATTGTTCTGACTTCTTTTGATTTATTTCTATGTTTTAACATCTTTTATTTCACACAAATTTGAGAGAAAAATATTTGGTGTGGAAAAATCAATTTATTTTTAATTTTTAATAGTAAAGTACATAGAACTTTTAAGAATTCTTTAGCTTTTTTATATGAAACAAATTGGATAAAGGAAATGGTGGGCAATAATCTTGTTTTAGTCTGTACACCAATATGAGTTAGTTTATTTATTGAAGTCCTAAGCATTACTTCATTCAGTATTTTCAGTATATAAATTCATTATCTATTGGCTAATAAAAAAGTGAGATTCTGATGTAAAATTGTATCCAATAATTTGCCAAATATTCTTTAATACTGTTCAGGCATTACACTCATGCCTGATTTTTTGTTACCCATTTGAGGGCTTTCTGGGCAAAGAAATTGGAATGGTTTGATATTTCCTTCACCAGTGCTTTTTATAAGAGATAAAATGGTGACAAAGGATTAAGTGACTTCTGCAAGGTCACAGACACATTTGAACTCAGGAAGTGGCCTATCATTATACCAAGAAGCTACCAAATATTCGTTTATTTCCAAATTGTTACAAGCACACATTATAATGTTTGTTTCCTACCTTCATTCTTTAGGCGGAACACCATTGATTGGTAAGCCATAGCTCCTTAAGGAAAATGTTTGTAACAATATCTATTGGTGATTATCTGGTGCCAAATTCTCTCTTTTCCCATTAGTAGAGAAATATAGATTAATTCATCAAAGGAAAAGGAACCTATGCTACAATTACAGTTTGGACTAAATTCTCATTAATCTATACACAGGGAAAAGCTAATCCATTCTAGCTATGTGACCTCTTAGAGAAGGCAAAAACAAAACAAAACAAACAAAAGAAGTAAACAAATAAAAAGAAGTAAAACAAAACAACAACAACAACAACAACAACAAAAAGAAAGGTCAAAACTTAGGACAAATATTTGAGTCACACCAATAGTGACCTCCCTTAAATACATTGAACCAAGAAGCATTACTCCTTGAGTATATACCTTAATTTCCAATTCTCTTCACTAAAACAAGTGTCTTCTCTAGAAGAAAATCAATAGTGCCCTTTTTTGGTCTATTGTTTTATTGTTACTTTTTTTTTACAATGATGTAACTTATTTTTCTAGTTCTAATTGTTGCCACCATTCTAACCTAAACACACACACACACACACACACACACACACACTAGTACACAATCACATCACAACATCTCTCACACCAAACAAAACAAATAAGGAGATTTGTCATTGAAGAAAATACATACCTTATTCATCACACATTATTTCTATGCAAAGAGGAGATATGCATGTTTCAGTGTCAGACACCTTACCAATTAGTGTTCTATGCTCTTGCAAAAAAAAAAAGGTTCTCTGAAATAACTGATTATCTTCCTAAGAATAGGATTTAAAATTACAATAATTAACAAGAGAATACTATTTTCCTTATCCATAAGATATTTTTTTGGTCCAACATTAAGCTCTTAGCTTGCCAGAATTTTCAGGTTTTGCTTCATAATTAAAATTGATTATGTAAGTTTATTATTGACATACAAGATCACACTAATTTTAATGGTGAATAAAATGAGAAAGTCAATAGCAGATCAATAATTAAAAAAAACTCACAAAGTACATAATATTTTCAGTGTTTGGTGATTTGTCTAGTGTGTTAGATATTATTTCTCATTCAATGAAGAAAACATACTGAGGTGTAGACAATTAAGAACTTCATTTTACAAGAGATGTATTCTAGTGTCAGTCAAGTTTAAGTGACTTGAGAAAGTTTTTAGAAATATCAGAAGAAGGAAATTTTCCCAGGTCCTCCTGTGTTCTATACCAACAGTCTTGGCCCAATGGAAGCAACTTCAGTAAAAAAATAAGAGATAAAAGATGAAAGAGATCATTTTACTTGTATGAATTGAAACATTTCTCATGCAAAAATTTTAATGCAATGATAATTAAGGAACACTAATTTTCATATAATCCTGAAAAACTTTGATATTTAAATTTTATTTGAAATTGTCATTAATAGATAAAATTAAGATCTCTTATTCTTGCAGAGATAAGTAATCAATAATATCATAAGTTTATATGTACAAAATAATAGTAATTTTTCATTAATCATTATAAAAATGTTAATAAGAGAAATAAAAATCAAAATACTTTTTCTTTTTCACAAATCACAAAGTAGATAATAATGTAAAAATGAGAAATAATTACTTTTGAACTTCTTAGAAAATACAAACACACTATTATAATGTTAAGTCATCTAAA
>JAJPUD010014574.1:0-19496 GCA_023553655.1 Myrmecobius fasciatus | reverse complement strand
TATAGTCTTGTTGCTGTGTATAATGTTCTCCTGGTTCTGCTGATTTCACTCAGCATCAGTTCATGCAAGTCTCTCCAATCCTCTCTGAAATCCTCCTGTTGGTCATTTCTTACAGAACAATAATATTCCATAACATTCATATACCATAATTTATTCAGCCATTCTCCAATTGATGGGCATCTTTTCAATTTCCAGTTTCTTGCCACTACAAAAAGGGCTGCCACAAACATTTGTGCACATGTGGGTCCCTTTCCCTCCTTTAAAATCTCTTTGGGATATAGGCCCAGTAGAAACACTGCTGGGTCAAAGGGTATGCACTGTTTGAAAACTTTTTGAGCATAGCTCCAAATTGCTCTCCAGAATGGTTGGTGAATCACATCATTTCGAAAGGAGTTTTCTCAATGCAACAATTACATCCTTATTCCTCAGGCTATATATCATGGGGTTTAACAGTGGAGTCATAATAGTATAGAAAAGAGAGAAGACTTTTTCAAATTTTGCTGAATGGTTAGATTTAGGACGCAAATACACAATACTACCAGACCCATAGAATAAACATACAACCATGAGGTGAGAAGAACAAGTAGAAAAGGCTTTGGATTTCCCTGAAATTGATGGTAGCTTCAAGATGGTAGTGATGATTTTGACATAGGATATGAGTATAAAGAAAAAGGGAACCATGACAAAAAAATAGTATTAAGAAGGATAAAAAATTCTTTCTGAGATGTGTCCTCACAAGCAACCTCCAGTAATGGTGGAGCATCACAGAAAATATGATTGAGTTTGTTAGAACTAGAAAAGTTCAGTGAGAAAATCTGGTATGTGATACCTATCTGAGCTGGTAAGACAGTGATCCAGGATGCAATCACCAGTTGTACACAAACCTTTTGATTCATGATGAGAGGATAGTAAAGAGGCTTACAGATGGCTACATATCTGTCATAAGCCATCACAGCCAAGAGTAAGCACTCTGCAGCTCCTAGAATATAAAGGGAGCAGGCTTGTATGGCACAGGATAGGAATGGGATGTTTCCCTTCTGAGTCCAAATATCTTTCAGTATTCTAGGGAGAGTCACTGATGTGTAACAGATTTCCAAGAAGGAAAAGTTTCCGAGGAAAAAGTACATGGGGGTTTGAAGAGTAGGATTCATCTTAGTTATGACAATGATCAAGCCATTTCCTTTAAGTATATTCATATAGATTATTAAGAAAATTCCAAATAGAAGACTTCGGAGGTTGGGAAGATCAGAAAACCCCAGGAGAATGAATTCCACCATAAATGTAACATTGCATCTTTCCATTTTCTCACTTTCTTCTGGCTATGGAAATAATGAATTCAGACTGAGAATATAACTTTCTTTTTTTTCCCTCAGTTTCTAACTTTGAAATATAGGAAGGGAGATAGGCAGAGAATGTTGTTTAAATTAACTCATGATTTTTAGCCTTTATAATTTATATGGAGTCTTTCTGTGAATACTTATCAGGTAATGTTCTATTCTGAAAGGTCACTTCTAACTATGAACATTCTAAATTCTCTCTTAGAAAGTCAAAGTCAACAAATGAATTTAAGTTAAGTATGTACTAATACATACTTAGTATGTATTAGTACAGGGAGTGTACTAATGTCCTAAAATTATATTTCTTGAATATTAATTGAAAATATGGAATTTAGAAATGTTGTCCAGTAAAACCTTTACCATCATCCTTAGTGTCATATCCACCTTCTATATCACTACTCCACCATTAATATTTTGATTTTCAAAGGTTCTCCTGATGTCAGAAGCCATGGCTTTTACACAAGATCTAAAATATGTGGAATTAAGTAAATTTTTATATTCCCCAACAATTCTGACCCTAAGTTCCTTGTTATGTTAGCTTTTTAAAGTTTTTTTTCGTGAATTTTTTTATCTCTGAAATTTTTTTTCCTATTCATCTACCATTATCAGAATTTTATCATTCTCTCAAAACCTGTCTCAGCTTTACTTTTTCTTCTGTATGGCATTCCTTGATCACTTTAGCTAACAGGCATTTGTCCCATCCTTGAATTATGTGATCATGAGAATTATACCATGAATTTCTCACTATCATATACTTGCCTTCTTCTACATTTTCACATATGTATCCCATGCTAGTTCCAAGATTCTAAATCTTTACATGAATAGCATGGTGCTACATGAAGTGAGCAGAACCAAGAAAATATTATATGCAGTTACAACAAGAATATTTGATATTCATCTGTGTTGGAATTGGCTCTTTCCAATAATCAGGTGATTCAGGGCAATTTCAACAGATTGGTGATGAAAGTGCCATCCACATCCAGAAAGAGAACAATGAAGACTCAATGTGGATCAGCGCATAGATTTTCACTTTTTTTTCTTATTGTTGTTATTTGTTTACTTATTTATTTTCTCTCTCTCATCTTTTTCTTTGCCCTGTTGATCTGATTTTTTTTTACTCAGCATGACAAATATGGAAATATGTTTACAAGAGTTGCACAATTTGATCTTTATCAGATTCCTTCCTGTCTTGGAAAAGGGAATGAAGGATAATTAGGAGAAAAATATTGAACACAGATTGAGGTGAATGTTGAAAACAATCTGTGCATGTATTTGGAAAATTAGAAAACCATCATAAAACATTAAAATTTAAAAAAAATTGAAGTTTTTATTGACAACAAAAGTCTTTTCTTATATATTTCCATCTACCTTGAGCATAATACATGAATAACAAATGTGTATTTAAGGTGTGGATTACAATGATACTTGCTACTCCCATATATTTCTTTTACCATAAAATTTGTAAAATAGCATCTTTAGAGATTCTATCATCTATGGTAACAGATGCATACTATTAAAGTAAGTTTTTCTCATTTCAAATTTTAGTTTGAACTCAATCTATTCATTGCCAATGCAATATCCATTAAAATGCAAATACAACATTAAGTTATATGCAAAAATATACTTGTGTATCTATGCAAATATATATACTTATATTTGTATATGCTTGTGTACACAGATACATGCATATATGTGTGTATATGTATACATATAGATGCATATATACAAATACACTGAGAAGCATACACATATTATATTGAGTTATATGTTGAGTTTTATCTTGAGCTAAAACATGAGTCTGACAAAATTATATCATGTAGGAAATAAGTCAAATTATGGAGTACTAGCTCTTGGTTTTTTGAAAGAACCTACAGGTGCAGAACATTGATATATTTAAAGCATAATGATAAAAAAGAAGCAGAAATATTATAACTCCTTTTCATTTAATAAAGATCTATTCTGAACCCTAAATATTATATCTCTCTAACCATCTTAGATCTTCCATTGTGGTAAGTTGGGAAGGCATTCAATCCATACTCATAAAATTCAAATTGAAGTCTTACTTTTAATATGCATTATTTGCTGTTTTGAAAAAAAATATTTAATTTTATTGTGTCTTGGCTTCCTCAAATATATTATAAAAGGATTAGAGTACTTCTGAGATCTTTTTCAGATCAATGTTTATAATTGTGTGACCAGAAAATATTCAATATGCTTTAACCTTGTAATATCACTCATTTTTAACCTTTATTTTTGAACATTAGAAAAGATGAAACAAAATTTAGCGTTTCATTATGAAGCAGATATGATTGAATTTCACATAGAGTGCTGACCAAGATAAACTAAATGACTAAAATGCATTGTAATTATAATTCTTATGCAATTTTCATCGAAAAAAGGGAAAATAAATTTGTACTTACATTTATCATTTTTTTTGAAATGGTGAATCCAAAAAAAAAAATGTTCAAGATCAATTCAAGACATCATTGTCACCATCATTATTCATTCATTATTATTTTTCATAGAATTCTTACCTAGAGAAGCCACAATTCTTTTGATAACCTTAAGACATTAATGTTCTGTGGACATTTGTATAAGAGAAAAAACAATTTTTAAAAGCATTATGATGACAACTTATTATCTATTGAAAACATCTTTGGGACAATTTGAAAATATATGAACCATTTTATTCAGAAGTTCCTCTGACTTCTTTGATTTCAATGATTTAAAAGCTTTTATTTCAGATAGATATAAAAGAAAGAATAATTGGTATGGAAAAATCATTTTTTTTCTAAAATTTTTATAGTTAAGTATTTAGAACTTTTAAGACTTCATTAGCTTTTTATATGAAACAAATACTATAAAGGAAATCATGAGCAATAATCTTGTTTGAGTCCAGGCATTAGAGTTATTTTATTTGTTGTAGTATTAAGCATTATTTCATTCTGTATTTTCAGCATATAAATTTATCATCTAATGGCTAATAAAAAAGAAATTCTGATATAAAATCCAACAATTGGTCAAATATTCAATGCTACTATTCAGTCATTACAATCATTCCTGACTTAATGTGATTAATTTGGGGGCTCTCTTGGCAAAGACATTAGAGTGCTTTGAAATTTCCTTCTCCAATGCTTTTTATAAGTGAAAAATTGTTGAAAAAAAAGGTCAAATGAGTTCTGCAAGGTCACAGACCCATTTGAACTCAGGAAGAGTCCTATCATTGTACCACATATCTACCCAAATATTCATTTATTTGCAGATTGTTACAAGCATACATTATATTGTTTGTTTCCTACCCTCATCCATTAAGCAGTACACCATTGATTAGTAAGTCATAACTCCTTAAGGAAAATGTTTGCACAATATCTATATGTGTTTGATTATCTGGTGCCAAATTCTCTCTCTTCCCACTTGTAAAGAAATAAAGATTAATTCATCAAAGTTAAAGGCACATATGATGCAATTACAATTTGGATTAAATTCTCATTAATCTAAACACAAGGAAAAGTGACTCCATTCTAACAAAACAGAATAACAACAAAAAAGTAAACATACAAATAAAAGTCAAAGCTTCGCATCAAGATTTGAGACACAATAATAGTCACCTCCCTTAAATACAACTTCAAACTACTAAGCATTCCTCCTTGAGTATATACTTTACATTCCAATTTCTTTCACTAAAACACATCTCTTCTCCAGAAGAATAGCAAGAGTGCCTTTTTTGGGGGGGGTCCTATTGTTCTATTGTTTCTATTTTATTTTTACATTGAGGTAACTTATTTTCCCTAGCTCTCGTTGTTGGCCACTCTCTGACCTAAACACCCTCCCCCGTCCCCACACACACAAGCACACAATTCCATCATAGCATCTTTCACAACAAATTAAAGATATGTAAAACAAAGCAGGAAATTCGACATTGCAGAAATACATACCTCATTTATCACTCAATATTTCTATGCAATGCTTCAGTGTCAGACAGTGTACTAATTAGTTTTTGGTACTCTTGCAAAAAAGGGAGTCTTTGTAGTAACTGATTGTCTTCCTAAGATTAGGATTTAAAATTAAAATCAGTAACAAGAGAATATAATTTTCCTTGTCCATAAGATATTTTATGGTTCTCCATTAAGCTTTTAACTTGCCAGAATCCTCAGGTTTTGCTTCATACTAACAATTGATTATGTGGATTTATTATTTACATACAAGATCACACTAATTTTAATGGTGAATAAAATAAGGAAGTCTGTTGTAAATCCGTAATTAGAAAACTTACAAAGTATCTAAAATTTTAAGTGTTTGAAGATTTGCCAAGTATATTACATATTATTTCTCATTCAGTGAAGAAAACACATTGAGATGTATACAATTAAGACCTCCTTTTTACATGGGAGGTAATCCAGTGTCAGAGAGTTTAAATGACTTGAAAAAGTTTCTAGAAATATCAGATTCAGAAGAAGGATATCATCCCAGATCCTCCTCTGTTCTATACCAACAGTCTTGGTCCAATAAGAAAGAACTTCATTAACAAAATAAGAGATAAAAGAGTACAAAAACAAAAAAAATCATTTTAGTTGTTTGAAATGAAACATTTCTCATGCAAAAATGTTAAAGCAATCACAATTAATAAACACTAATTTCCATATGAGCTTGAAAAACTTTGATATTTAAATTATATTTGAAATTGTAATCAATAGATAAATCTTAGATCTCTTATTCTTGCATAGATAAGAACTCAAATAATACTACCAGATTTTATATACAAAATAATAGTCACTAATCGTTATAAAATGTTACTAGTAAGAGAAATAAAATTGAAATATTTTGCTTTCTTTTTCACAAATCATGAAATAGATAAGATAAAAATTAAACATAATCATTTTCAAATTTCTTTAAAAATATTAACACACTATCACAATATTAAATCATCTAAAAAGTTTGAGAAACATTTTGGAATTGTGCAAATATATAGTAAATTACCTATCGTAATCTTGATACAGCAATTTCATTGATGTTGCATTAAGGAAAATATTGACAGAAAGACCCTGCAGGGAGAAAATATTATTTTTCTTTTGTGAAAGAGAAAAAAAAGATCCTGGATAGAGCGTAGAGTTTAATCCAGCAATGAGTAAACATGTTTTGTCAAATGGATATAATGAAATGCTGTATAAGAAGGAAAATAAATGTAATGAATTAAAGAAGTAGGGATAAAGAAGTTTTGAATGATGTCAGGGAAAAGAAATATAACCAGTATAACAGCAGCCACAATGAATACAATATTGTTAAAGAAAGGAAAAGTTAGGCATAAGTGAGTTCAGATTAATTTCAATAACAAATTTACTTATCAAAACAAAAAGAAAGAAAAAAGAAAAAAAAGCTGAAACATTTCTCCCTCTCAGCATGTTAGATTAGGGGAACTAAGTTTATGAAGATTTGAAAAAGTCATCAATTGCACATATATAGACTATATTAGATTGCTTATAATTGAACACAAAATTTAAAAAAAAAAGATTGTTATATAGTGTTTTTACATGTAATGAACAATGAAAATAAGACATTAAAAATGAATTTAAAAGTTGTTAAATACAGTTTTAATGTAATATAGTGTATGTTTAATACAATGTTTTTTAATGCTTTTCATTGTTACAAGGGATATAGGAGTAGTATTAAACAAGGAAATAACTGTGGTGTAGCAAAGAAACTGGAGGTATTAATAGAGAAGAAAAAAAAAACAGAACAAGGAACTAACAAAAAAGTACTTTCATGTTATTTAGTCTTGGAGTACAGGTTTTATTTTGCCTTTTTTTGTTTTGTTTTGTTTTGTTTTTGTCTAGATACCTAGGTCAGAACTTATTTTGGGGGCAGGAGAAAGTTTATTCTTTGTGCATTTCTTCCCTGAATATGTGAAGCCTGAATATTATTGAATATTTCAAAGCTTTCAGTAGGCTTCTAGATTAGTAAGTCTACAAGTTTCTTCATAGTTAGAGAATTTGGAGGTGAGCAAGCAAAATGGTTCACACTTACCTTTATTAGATGATATTAAAACATATTCAGTTGTTTCCTTTAATTTACATGTTGAAAATAATATGAGAAAATAGAGCAAAAATAAAATACTTTAATTTTTGGGAAACTTTATATAATATCAATTTATCCTCACACCAGCTCTCTAATATAGATACTGCTTGACATTTTAGAAGATGGTGTTCAAACTATCTGAATAACTTGATTAAGAATCAGAGTGAGGCTCTCATTACTTTTCAACTAATCTATTCTGTTGCTCCCTCAATCATTAGCATATACTACTGTATTCCATGTAACTTTGAAAGGGCAATCTGCCTACTTTTAAAAATGATCAATTACATCAAATCACTATTCTTTTAAGTAGAAATCATTTTTGTCCTTCTCTGTTGTCTGGAGAGAGGTTTTCCATGATTCTTACCACATTTTAATGCCAGTGGTCTTCTTGCTTAAAGTCCGGTTTTCTAATAATCTTCTTAATTAGACAATGTTGCACAGTAGAAAAGCCTGGGAATTGAAGCCAAGGGAATATAGGACAATCTTGGCACTCTTGATTTCTATCTAATAATTGAAAGGTCATTATTCTTCTCTTTAGTAATTTTTGAATTTTTGAATGATGTTTTGAATTCTTTGAATCAAATCTTATTATAAAAAATAAGGTAGAAGAGACTATGTTTTAACCATATTTATCATTATAAATTTGAGACCAATCAATGCTTCCATTCAATTATTTGAAAATCAACCAGCCCCTTTTGTCTTGAAACAAACATAATCTTTTTCTTAGCATCTACCAATGAAAAAAAGCTTTTGTTTTTTTATCTACCTAGCATTCACTGTTCAGATCTTGGTGAACATATCAGTAACCTCATAGGGAGCTGAGGCATAAAGTATAATCATGAGGAATCTTATATTATCAATGGTAACCTGTGGGCTTGAATTCTCTTCTATTTCTCTTTTTTACTATATAACTTTAGTAAGTTATTTGCTTCACTTAGTTGGATCCTGTCTAAATGCAGCATTTTTTTTTTGCCCTAATTAGAAGACTTGAATGATAACAGAAAGACTAACTAAAATGACTCTGGTAAGATGGAAGGGCTATGGGCCACATCATTTGCCTCTCCCCTTTCTTATACCTTTCCCCTACTATTTCTGTTTTCCCTGCTATTAGTCTTTACTTTTCTTTTCCCCTTTGTCCTACCACTTCCCTATAAGGTGAGAGAAGTTTCTCTGTGAAACCAAATATGTCTGATATTCTTTCTTGGAGCTAAATCTGACAAGAGTAAGATTCACACAATGCTCATCCTGCTCTCTTCTTTCCCTCAATTATAATATGTATTCTTTGCCTCCTCATGAAATATAAGACTTCATGGGGAAAAAGTGATTACTCAAGAAAATAGAAGCATTTCAAAGCTTCATTAGGAAAAAAGAGTAGAATTGACCAAAACATATGATCCTCAATATCAATATCCAATAGAAGTCTAAAGGGAAAAAACAGCAAAATAAAATATAAAAGAGTTTACTTTTTTCTTAGCAGTTCATGGAACTTATACATAAATTGACCATGCATTAGGGCATAAAACCCTCAAATGCAGAAAAACAGAAATAAGAAATGCATTTTTTCAGATCATTATATAATAAAAATCTTATGCAATATAAGGCCAGGAAAAAAACAGACCAAAAGTTAAGTGGAAATTAAATAATCTTATCCTAAAGAATGAATGGTTGAAACTGCAAATCAGACACTAAATCTAGTGTTTGACAAACCCAAAGACCCCAGTTTTTGGAATAAAAACACACTATGTGACAAACATTGCTGGGAAAATTGGAAAATAGTATTGCAGATACTAGGCATTGACCCACATCTAACACCACATACCAAGATAAGGTCAAAATGGGTTTATGATTTAGACATAAAAAGTGACATCATAAGCAAATTAGAAGAATGTGGGATAGTTTGACTCTCAGATCTTTGGAGGAGGAAGGAATCTGTGACCAAAGAACTAGAGATCATTATTAATCACAAAATAGATAATTTTTATCATATTAAATTAAAAAGGTTTTATATAAACAAAATGAATGCAGACATGATAGAAGTGAAGCAATAAACTAGGAAAACATTTTTACATTCAAAGGTTCTGATAAAGGGCTCATTTCTAAAATATATAGAGAATTAATTCAAATTTATAAGAAGTCAAACCATTCTCCAATTGATAAATGGTCAAAGGATATGAACAGACAATTTTCAGATGAAGAAATTGAAACTATATTAATATTTTACCTAGCAAAGAAGACAAAATTCCTTTCCAAAAATGATCCTTTATTCAAAATCACTTTGTCATCTTTAAGTAGAAATGATTCCTGCTTTTCTTTACCTTGGTGGATAGCTTTTTTTTTTCTTAGCAACTTACACATTTTGATGAACTGGAAAATTTTCTTACTCAAAGTCCAATAAGGTTAAAATTTCTAAGTGTTATTAAATTATCTTCCTATTCCTCCATCAATTGGGTAGGCAAACAATAAACAACTAATCCTCCTTGGAAAATGGAGGACAATTATAGGTTTTATAATCTGCCCAAGCAACATTTGAAAACTGGCCTTACCATTTATGCACTGGAAGATGGAGTAAACCATTTACCATATTTTACCATAAAATTTGCTAATAAGTTCTAATATCTTCTACACCTAGGGATCCTCCTTCCTATTGTACAATTAGGTTTTAGGGATTTAAACTTTCTCTGTCTCTCCCTCCTTCTCTCTCTCTGTCTCTCTCTGTATGTCTGTCTGTCAGTCTGTCTTAGTGTCTGTCTCTCTTTCTCCCCCCCCCCCCATTTCTCTTTTGGTCTTTGTCTCTGTCTCTCTGTCTCTCTTTATAACTCTCTGTCATAGGGGCAGCTAGGTGGCACAGTGGATAGAGCATCAGCCCTGAAGTCAGGAAGACCTGGGTTCAAATTTGGTCTCAGACACTTAACACTTCCTGGCTGTGTGACCCTGGACAAGTCACTTAACCTCAATTGCCTCAGCAAAAAAAAAAAAGAAAAGAAAACGAAAGAAAAAAAAATAACTCTCTGTCACTCTCTCTTTCCCTCTTTTTTTCTCTCTATCTCTCTTTCACTGTCTCTGTCTCTCTCACCATCTCTGTCTCTGTCTGTCTTTCTGTCTCTCACACATACAAACACACACCAACACACACACACACACACAAACACACACACACACACACACACACTTTTGCTAAGAGAATTTCTGCTTAGTTTTATGGCATGGAACCCCATGCTACTAGCATGAGGAAGACCTTGGTGCCTATCTCACTTTTATGGCCAAACTTCAGCTTCTTTTCAGGTTTTCTTCCTCCATTAGATTTTAATGTCCTCCACAACAGTCTCTGTTTCCTCCACTTAGGATAATCCTTCACATAATAGTAGCTCTTTAAATTGTTACTTGAATTGTAATTCAATTCAGCAATCCAAGTAAGGTTGCTCATACAGACATACACATACACATAATGTGGCCAATATTTAAACAAGTAAATTTTGAGTAAAAGAAGTTGGAGCTATTTAGGATAACAGGAAAAAATATACTCAGGTTGCACTTGATGCTGCACTTGATAGAATGTAGTCACTATTTGAAATAAAGGACACTTTCATCAACCCAGTAAAGGACTAATGAAATAAACTAGACATCATAGAAAGCACTGGGTATCTATTATATATAATATCCTATACTTTACTTTAAATATATTGTAAATGACTTATGAAAAGCAGAAATCTATTTCTTAGCCCCAATTAGACAAATGTAAAGGAAAGCTATTTATTTTTAGATTTCACCATTTAATGAATCACATCATTTTGGAAGAAGTTTTCTCAGTGCAACAATTACATCCTTATTCCTCAGGCTATATATCATGGGGTTTAACACTGGAGTCACAATAGTATAGAAAAGGGAATAGAGTTTGTCTGATTTAGCTGAATGACTGGATTTGGGTCGCAAATACACAATACTAGCAGACCCATAGAATAAACATACAACCATGAGGTGAGAAGAACAAGTAGAAAAGGCTTTGGATTTGCCTGAAGTCGATGGTAGCTTCAGAATGGTAGCTATGATTCTGAAATAGGATATGAGTATCAACAGAAAGGGAATCATGACAAAAAAGAAAGTATTAACATGGACAGAGATTTCTTTCTGATATGTTTCCCCACAGGCAACTTCCAACAGTGGGGAGGCATCACAAAAAATATGATTGAGTTTGTTAGGACCACAAAAGTTCAGAGAGAAAATATGGTATGTAAGACCTATCTGAGCTGGTATCCCAGTGATCCAGGCGGCAATCACCAGTTGGACACATGTCCTATGATTCATGATAAGAGGATAGTAAAGAGGCTTACATATGGCTACATATCTGTCATAAGCCATCACCGCCAGGAGTAAGCATTCTGCAATTCCTAGAATATAAAGGGAACAAATTTGTAAAGCACAGGAGGAAAATGGAATGTTTCCCTTCTGAGTCCAAATATCTCTTAGTAATCTAGGGAGAGTCACTGATGTGTAACAGATTTCCAAGAAGGAAAAGTTTCCAAGGAAAAAGTACATGGGGGTTTGAAGTGCAGGATTTGTCTTAGTTATAACAATGAGCAAGCCATTTCCTATAAGTATATTCAGATAGATGATTAAAAAAATTCCAAATAGAAGACTTCGGAGATTGGGAATGTCAGAAAATCCCAGAAGAATGAATTCCACCACAAATGTTATATTGCTTCTTTCCATTTTCTTAATTTCTTCTGGCTGTGGAAACATTGAATTCAGAATGAGCAAATAACTTTCCTACCCTAGGCCACAGTTTCTAAATTAGAAATATAGAAAGTAAGATGGACAGAGGTTGTTTAAATGACCTCATATAAGTCTTAGCCTTTAAAATTTATATGGAGTCTTCTTATGAATAGTTAGCATTTAATATTCTATTCTACAAACATCACATTCTATATTTTCTCTTGGGATTTCAAAATCAAGAAATAATTTTAGGTTAATGATGTACCATGCATCAGAGTATGTAAGAAATGTTCTAACACTGTTTTTTCTTGAATATTGGAATAAAAATATGAATATTAACATCATCCAATACAATTTTAAAATCATCCTACATTTTAAATTCACCTTCTATGTCACTATTCCACCATTAACATTTTAATTTCAAAGGTTCTTCTGATACCAGAAGCCATAGCTTTTACCCAAGATATAAACTGTATGAAAGTGAATAAAATTTTAATTTCCCAAACAGTAGTGGTCTTAAGTGCATTTTTCTTAGATGTTTAATACATTGCTCATGATTTTTTTCATCTCTAAAAAATGTTTTCCTATTCATTTCTCATTATCAGAATTTTCCCATTCTCTCAAAGGTCTGCCTCAGCTTTACTTTGTTCTCTGTGATGCATTCACTGATCAACATGACTTGCAGACATTTGTCCCATTCTTGAATTACTTGGTCATGAGAATTATACCATGAATTTTTTGCATATATGTTACTTCTATATTTTCATATATGTATCCCATGCTGGTTCCAAGATTATAAGTCTACATGAATTAAATGGTACTAAGTTAATTGAAGAGAACTAAGAGAATATTATATACAGTAACAAAAAAGAATATGTTTTGATTTTCTGTGTTGGACTTGGCTCTTTTCAATAATCAGGTGATTCAGGGAAATTCCAATAGATTGGTGATGAAAGTGCCATCATAGATTTTTCACATTTTTGTTATTATTGTTATCTATTGGCTCGTTTATTTTTCCATCTAATCTTTTTTTGCCCTTTTGATCTAATTTTTTTTGCTCAGCATGAAAAATATAGAAATATGTTTACAGCAATTCCACAATTTGATCTATATCAGAATGTTTAATGTCTTGGAAAAGGGGAAGAAGGATGATAGGGAGAAAAATCAGGCACACAGATTGAGAAGGTGAATGTTGAAAACAATCTCTACATGTTTTTGAAAAAATAGACTACCATAAAAAAAAAACATTAAAATTTTTAAAATATGCAGTTTTTTTTTCTTTTTTTGAAAACAAAGGGTCTTGTCATATATCTCCATACAGCATGAGCATAATTTGCAAATAACAAATATGTATTTTAGGTGTGGATCATCATTGTGATATGAGTTCAGGGATACTTCCTACTCCCAAATATTTCTTTTATGGAATAATCTTTAAAATACTGTCTTTAGAGATTCTATCTTCTGTGGTAAGAGATAAATAACATTAAATTAAGCTTTTCTCATTTCAAATTTTCGTTTGAACTTTTGGTCTATTCCCAATATAACATGTATTAATCTGAGAATTAAACCTTGATAAACACAAAAATATGCTTGTGTATCTCTGCAAATTTATACATATACTTTTATTTGTATATCTTTAAACATATACATCTACACAGAGATACAGGCATACATGTCTGTATATGTGTGTGCATATATACATACATATATACAAGTACACAGAGAAACATACACACATGATATTGTGTTATATATTTAGTTTTATCTTGAAGTAAGTCATGAGTCTGGTAAATCTATTTCATGTAAGAAATAAGTCAAATCATGAAGTAGTGGCTCTAGGTTTTTGAAAGAACAGGTGCCTAGGGTTGATATGTCTTAAAACATAATGATAAAAAAGAACCAAAAATATTATATTTCCTTTTAATTTAATAAAGATTTATTCTGAATCCTAAACATTCTTTTTCATTAGCCATATTAGTTCTTCCATTGTTGTAACTTGAGAACACATACAAGTGATATTCATAAAATTCTTATTGAGATTTCAATTTTAGTGCTTATTATTTGCTGTCTTGAACAAGTGATTCAATTTTATTGTGCCTTGGTTTCCTTGTCTACAGTATAACAGGTTTACAATAGTTCTGAGATCTTTTTCAGATCAATGTTTATGATTATGTTTTTGGAGGATGTCAATATCATTTAAGCTTTTAATATCACTCATTTTCAACATTTATTTCTGAGCATTAGAAAAGATGAAGCAATATTTAGTTTTACATTATAAGGCAGATATGATTGAATTTCAGACTGCTGACTCAAAGATAAACTATATAAGTAAAATGCCTTGTTATGATAATTCTTATGCATTTGCTTTTTCATCTATAAAAGGGGAAACAAATTTCTACTTTCACCTGCCTTTTGTAAGGAAGTTTATTTGAAATTGCAAATCCAAATAATTTAAATATTGTCCAAGCTCATTTAAAAGAAATGATTGTCAGTCTCATTATTCATTCATTATCATTTTGCATGGACTTGTTTGCTGGAGAAATCACAAACTATTGGTAAACTTAAGTCATTAATGTTCTCTGGATATTTGTATAAATAAAAAAGAAAACTGGTTTTTAAAGTATTATGATGCCAACTTATTGTCCATAGGATCACAGAAAATATCTTTGGGACAATTTGATGATATACAAGTCATTTCCTTCAGAAATTGTTCTGATTTTTTTTTGATTGATTTCTATGTTTTAAAAGCTTTTATTTAACAAGAATTTGACAGAAAAATATTTGGTGTGGAAAAATCAATTAGTTTTATAGAACTTTTAAGAATTCTTTAGCTTTTTATATGAAACAAATTGTATAAAGGAAATGGTAGGCAATTATCTTGTCTTAGTCTATATAGCATTTTGAATTAGTTTATTTTTTGTCATAATAATTATTTCATTCTGTATTTACAGCATATAGATTTATCACCTATTTACTAATAAAAAGTGACATTCTCATGTAAAATCATATCCAACAATTTGCCAAATATTCTTAGTACTGTTCAGTCATTACATTCATGCCTGATTTTTTTGTTAACCATTTAGGGGCTTTCTTGGCAAAGACATTGGAATGGTTTCATATTTCCTTCACCAGTGCTTTTTATAAGTGATGAAATGGTGGCAAAAAAAAAAGGTTAAGTAATTTCTACTAGGTCACAAACATTTAAACTCAGGAGTGGCCTATCATTATACCAAGAAGCTACCAAATATTCGTTTATTTCCTGCCCCTATTTCCAAATTGTTACAAGCATATATTTTAATGTTTGTTTCCTACCTTCATTCTTTAGGTGGAACACCATTGATTGGTAAGCCATAGCTCCTTAAGGAAAAGGTTTGCACAATATCTATTGGTGATTATGTGGTGCCAAATTCTCTCTTTTCCCACTGGTAGAGAAATATAGATTAATTCAGCAAAATTAAATAATCATATGTTACAATTATAATTTGGACTAAATTCTCATTAATCTATATCGGGGAAACTGCTCTATTCAAGCTTTGTGAACTCAGAGAAAAACAAAACAAAACAAAACAAACAAAAGTAAACATAGGAATAAAAGCCCAATCTTAGCATAAAAATTTAAATCACTCCAATAGTAACCTACCTTAAATACAACATCAAACCAAGAAGCATTCCTCCTTGAGTATATACCTTAATTTCCAATTTTCTTTATTAAAAAAAGTCTCTTCTCCAGAAGAATAGCAAAAGTGTCCTTTTTTGGCCTATTGTTTCTTTTTTTATATTGATGTAACTTATTTTGCTAGTTCTAGTTCTTGGCCCAACTCTTTCACATATAAGTACATAATCACATCACAGCATCTCTCACAATAAACAAAACAAATCAGGATATTTGACATTGCAGAAAATACATATCTCATTCATCACACATTAATTCTATGTGAAGAGGAGACATGTATGTTTCAATATCAGAAAATATAGTAGTGTTTGGTGCTTTCTCAAAAAAAGGGTCTCTGAAGTAATTGATTGTCTTCCTAAGAATAGGATTTAAAATTACAATCATGAAAAAGAGATTCTTCCTTGTCCATAAGATATTTTATGGTCCACCATTAAGCTTTTAGATTTCCAGAATTTTCAGGTTTTGCTTAATAATTACAATTGATTATATGGGTTTATTATTTACATACAAGATCACACTCATTTTAATGGTGAATTAAAATTAAAAAAAATCCATGCAGATTCATAATTAGAAAACTCACAAAGTAGCTAATATTTTCAGTGGTTGATGATTTGCCAAGTATACATATTATTTATCATTCAGTGAAGAAAACATACTGATGTGTGGATAATTAAGACCTCCTTTTTACTCGGTATGTAATCCTGTGTCAGTCAAGTTTAAATTACTTGAGAAAGTTCTTAGCAATATCAGACATCAAAAGAAAAGTATTTCCCCAGGTCCTCCTGTGTTCTATACCAACAGTGTTGGATCAGTAAGAAGCAACTTCAGTAACAAAATAAGAGATAAAAGAAAACCCAAATAAAAAAGATCATTTTAACTATATAAATTGAAACATTTCTCATGTAAGCATTTTAATGCAATGACAATTAAGAACTACTAATTTTCATGTAATCCTGAAAAACTTTGATATTTAAATTGTATTTGAAATTGTCATCAACAGATAAAACTAATATCTGTTACTCTTGTATAGATGAGCTATCTAATAATACCAGTTTGTATATACAAAATAAGAATAGTAAATGATCATTAATCATTATAAAAACATGCTACTAATAAGAGAAATAAAAATTGAAATACTTTGTTTTCTTTTTCACAAATCATGAAGTAGATAAGATAAAAATTAGACATAATCACTTTTGAACTTCTAAGAAAATATACACTATCATAATGTTGTCATCTAAATACTTTGAGAATCCCTTTGGAATTATGCAAATGCATACTATAACTATCACAATCTTTGATTCAGCAATCTCAGTGATCTGGCAATATGGAAATTAGTGACAGAAAGATTCTGCAGGGAGAACTCACAATTTTTGTTTTGTGAAAGAGAAAAAAAGATCCTGGATAAAGAGTGTAGATTTCAATCCAGCAATGACTGAACATGTTTTGTTAAATGGATATAATGAAATGCTGTATAAGAATGAAAATTAATATGAAGAGTTAAAGAAGTAGTGATAAACAAGTTTTAAATGATGTCATGTAAAAGAAATATAACAAGTTTCAAAGTAGCCACAATAACATCACTGCTGTAAAAGAAAGGAAAACTAAAACACAAGAGAGTTCACATTAATTTCAATAATAAATTTATGCATCAAAAAGAAGCTGATTGATATATCCTCCCTCTTAGCATTATATCTCAGGAAACCTAGATTATGGAGATTTGAAAAAGGCATCAATTGTACATATATAGCCTATAATAGATTGCTTATATTTCAACACAAAATTAAAAAACGATTGTTATATAGTGTTTTTACATGTAATGTGCAATAAAAATAATATTTTAAAATAAAAATAGCATTAAAATTAATTAAATGTTTGTTAAATATATTTTAATGTTAAATATATATTGAATACATCCTTTTCTAACTATTTTCATTGTTACAAGAGATATGGGAGTAGAATTATGCAAGGTAATAACTGTGATGTAGCAAAGAAAAAAGGTGGAGGTATTAATAAAAAAGATAAAAAACAGAAAAATGAACTAATGCAAAAGTACTCTCAAGTTATTTAGTTGGCTTTGGAGTGCAGGTTTTATTTTACTTTTGTTTTATTTTTTGTCTAGGTACAGAGGTGAGAGCTTATTGTGTGAATATGGGGGAAAACTTCAGTCTTTGTGCATTTTCCCCTGAATATGTGAATCCTGAATATTATTGAGTATTTCAAAGTTTTCAAGGAAATTCTAAATGAATAGGTCTACAAGTTTCTTCATAATCAGAGAATTTGGAGATGAGCAAGCAAAATTGGTCATACTTACCTTTATTAGATGAGATCAAACCATATTCAGTTACTTCCATTAATTCACATATTGAAAATAATATGAGAAAATAGTAACTTGCAAAAATGAGTTACTTTAACCTTTGGGAAACATTTTACATGTTATCAATTTATCTTCACACCAACTAATACAGGTACCACTTGACATATTAGGAGACTGTGCTCAAACTATTTGAATAACTTGATTATATGTCAGAGGGAAGTTTGAAGTCAGGGATCTCATGACTTTTCAACAAATCTATGCTTTTTCTCCCTTATACATTAGCATACACTACTATATTCCATCTAACTTTAAAAAGGGAATCTGACTACTTTTATAAACAATCACTTACATCAAGTCAACATTCTTTTAAGTAGAAATCGCTTTTTGTCCTTCTATATTGGCTGGGGACAATTTTCCCATGATTCTTACACATTTTAATGCCAGTTGTTCTCTTGCTTAATAACTGTTTTTCTAAGAATCTTAATAAATTAATATTGCATGGTGTAATGGTCTGGGAATTGAAGCCATGGGAATATAGGGCTATCTTGGCATTCTTAATTCCTTTCTTTTTTTTTAATTTTTAAGCTTTTTATTTGTATAACATATGTATGGGTAGTTCCCCAACCTTGATCTTTACAAAGCTTTCCAATACAAATTTTACCCCCAGTCCCCTCCCCTCCCCTAGATGGCAGGAAGTCCACTACATGTTAATAATGTTAAAATGCTTAAGAAGTTATGCAAGAAAAATCCTATCTACAAGAAAAAAAAAAAGAATCAGAGAAAGGCAACACAATGCAAGCAAATGTCAATAGAGATCATGAAAATGTTACGTTGTTGTCCATATTTCATGTCCCTCTTTCTGGGTGTATATGGTTTTCTTCAGTGAACAACTGGAACTGGTTTGAGACAATTCTTTATTGCAGAGAGCCATGTCCATCAGAATTGATCATCATGTAATACTGTTGTTGCTGTGCATGATGATCTCCTGGTTCTGCTCGTTTCACTCAGCATCAGTTCATGCAAGTCTCTCCAGGCCTCTCTGAAATTGTCCTGCTGGTCATTTCTTACAGAACAATAATATTCCATAACATTCATATACCATAATTTATTCAGCCACTCTCCAATTGATGGGCATCCCTTCAGTTTCCAGTTTCTAGCCACTACAAAAAGGGCCGCCACAAACATTCTTGCACATGTAGGGCCCTTTCCCTCCTCTAAGATCTCTTTGGGATATAGGCCCAGTAGAAACACTGCTGGGTCAAAGGGTATGCACAGTTTGACAACTTTTTGAGCATAGCTCCAAATTGCTCTCCAGAATGGTTGGATCCGTTCACAGTTCCACCAACAATGTATTAGTGTCCCAGCCCTCCCACATCCCCTCCAACAT
>JAJPUD010014573.1:2731-40320 GCA_023553655.1 Myrmecobius fasciatus | reverse complement strand
GTAGGCCACCCCCTGCCCCATTAAAACAGACCTGTTTTGAGGTTCTTCCAGAGTATCTTCTTCTAGAATCGTGTTGTTCTCCAGATATTGTGGATTTTTTTGCTTCAGAATCAGTCTAGAGGCTTCATATTTTGTTGGTTTGAGGGGAGGTTAGAGGAGGTTACAGAGAATCCTGTCTGATCTCCGCCACCATGGCTCCACCCCTGGAAGGAAGTCCGGATTCTTAGTTTTAATCCATTCTGCTATCCACTTTTGTTTTATGGGAGAGTTCGTCTCATTCACATTCACAGATAAAATTGCTAACTTATATTTCCTGGCATCTTGTTTACCCACAGCAATACTTTTCTCTTTTTTCCTGCTTTCACTCCTGCCCAGTATTTTGTCACTGATCACCCCTTCCCTCAAACAGCTCTTCCCTTTTTCAGCCCCTCCCCCTTTGTATAAATTTCTTCTTCTACTTCTGTTTTCCCTTCTATTAGTTTTTCCCCTTCTTTTCCCCTTTTCCCTCCTACTTCCCTATAGGGTTAAGCAAGCTTCTATGTGAAGCTAAATGTGTCTGATATACTCTCTTTTTCCCAAATCTGATGAAAGCAAGATTTGTACAATGATCATTGCCCTCCCCTCTTTCCCTCAATTGCAATAGGTGTTTTTTGCCTTGTCATGTGCTGTAATTTACTCCATTTTAACTCCATTATCCTGTTCTTCCAATAGAATCACTTTTCTTTTAGTTTCTTTTTTTTTAAATCATCATAATAAAATCAAATTATACTTGTACTTTTTAAAGTATAACCATAACAGAGATGCAGATGTCGAGTTAAACATATCATCTTCAAATATAGAAATATAAACTTTTTAACTTTCAAAAGAAACTTCTTTTTTCTTTCCTTTTTACTTTTTTGTGCTTCTCGAGTTTGGATTTGAAAATCAAATTTTCCATTCAACTCTGGTCTTTTCATCACAAATAGATGAAATTCACTTGTTTCATTGAATATAAATCTTTTCCCTGAAAGATGATGCTAAGTTTTGCTGGATACTTGATTCTTGTCTGCAAACCAAGTTCCATTGCCTTTCAGAATATCAGATTCCATGTGCTTTGATCATTTAAAGTTTCTGGGTAATCCTGATTGGGGTTCCTCAATATTTGAATTGTTTCTTCCTAACTGCTTGGAATATTTTCTGCTTGATGTGATAATTCTGAAATTTAGCAACAATATTCCTTAGAGTTCTCATTTTGTAGTTTTTTTCAGGAGGTGATCAGTGGATTTTTTCAATGGCTATTTTACCTCCTAGTTCTAGGACATCCCAGCAGTTTTCCTTGATGATTTCCTGAAAGATAATGTCCAAGCTCTTTTTTTCATCATGGTTTTCAGGAAGTCTTAGATTGTCTCTCCTAGATTTATTTCCCAGACCAGTTGTTTTTCCATTGAGGTATTTTACATTTTCTTCTTTTTTTTTATTTTTCTTTTTGTTTTGTTTGAGTGATTCTTGAAGTCTCATTGAGTCATTCTCAATGAATGAAATCAGTCTCTTTTCAAAATGATGTGTCCCCTCATTGATGGCTATGAAGACTTGGCCAAAAGCAGCTCTGGTAGTTTGGAGGTGTCTACCCTAAAAAGGGTCAGAGGAGAAATGTTGTAGCAGTGATTTGACCTTTCTAAGTCATGATGTTTCCCAACTCTTCCTTATGGCAGGTTGCTGCTTCATCCAGGGTGGCTTGCTTGTCATGTGTTTGCTAATGACTGGACAGTTGGTGGAGATGTCTGGCTCCTGCTCCAAAGCAGTTGCTTTCCTAGATGATGAGGCCCTGAGATAAAAACAAAAATAGCTGTCTGAACTCTAATACTTTCAGGGCTTCTTTGATTATCTTTTTGTTGGAGGCAGTTAATCAGCAATTGTTGCTATCTGTGATAAAGAAAGATGCATCATCTTCCCTACAATTTTTTCTCCCTTTTATGACAAATAAGATGAATAGAGAAGATTAGATATATTGACATTATCTGATGCAATTGAAGTAAGCTGACAAGAAAACAATATACATGATAACTACAGTAATAAAAATGGAAATAATGACCACAAAACAATCAAAATTGTAAAAATAGTAAAAGTGTAAAGAATAAGCTTGGCCTCAAAGAAGATATATGAAAAGAATATAAATAAAAACTGTAATGCACATTTGACAATCATAACCTTGTTTGTAAATCTGTACAATTAACAGAATAAAAACTGAGACCAAATTGCAAACTCAGAACAAACTGAAGATTAGGGTTCATTTCCTGCTTCTACTAACAATTGGTTACTAGATTCTCCTCTGCCTAAGACGCTGGTCATCACACATATTAGATTCTTGACAAAAATGCTCAACCATACAGATGTTTAAATACTATTAGGAGACATACAATTACATTATTTAATTGAATAAAGGGTTTGAAACAACAATGTATTTTCTCCTTGCAATAATCTAATTTGAATGAAGGATGATTTAGAGAAAATGTTTATCCTTGAGTATACCAAGTTAGATATATAGGGTTTTGCATGTAGACACTGAATAAATTGCAGTTAAAGTACGTATTTAATATACACATATCACAGCTTGTTTTCCTTTGCACTTTTAAGAGATAGATCTGATTTGTTTTCTAAAATATGTGACTGTCCTAGTTAATCATCTTCTTTCTTTTCCATAAAAATTTGTTTATTTTTAGTCACATGGCTCCCTGTGAAAATTTCTTTTATTTATTTATTTATCTTTACACTTCAGCCAATGTTGTGGATGCTTAGACAGATAAAATTTATGGAAACAATACTTTTGAAGTGGGTCCTCTAATGCTCACTAACTTTAAAGTAAAAAGGAACAGAAATGTAGAAGAAAAGCTTGGCCCAATCAGCTTGATTTCCGTTAGGCTTTTAAGATAATTCCTTGATGAAACAGACAGTACTCCTGTATCATAATACAATTCCAAAAATGTGATGGAAAATGTTTCCTACAAATCAGAGAGAGAAGTCAAAATATTATTATATTTCACATGTCTCATGTGACTAATCTGAAGGCAGTTTTTGTTTTGTTTTGTTTTGTTTATTTTTTGCTGAGGCAATTGGAGTTAAGTGACTTGCCCAGGGTCACACAGCTAGTAAATGTTAAGTTTCTGAAACCAGATTTGAACTCAGGTCCTCCTGACTTCAGGGCTGGTGCTCTGTTCACTGCATCACCTAGCTGTCCCTGAAGGGAAAAATTTTAAAAGGGAATTTGGTTTAAGAGAGACAAATTACTCTCATGCACCTGGTGTTGGCAAGAATGTAAAACTATTTTCTATTTTTTAAATGCATTTTTGCTCTTCTTCAGTTTTTTATGAATAGCAAATTAACTCAAAACAGATTCTGTTTTTTTTTTTTTGTTTGTTTGTTTGTTTGTTTGGAACAAGAACCTACAAGGGAGATAAAAAAAAAAAACAGCCAAATCATATTGTCAGCAACTTAGATTTTGGATACTTGTTCTGAAGGTATGCAATTTTTCCTCTGAAAAGTCTGAGTGACATTTTCCTTTAAAAAACATTGATATCAATTCCTAATACTTCTCCCAAAAAATTACTGTCTAGAAACAAAAGAAAGTTAAGAAAAGATAGCATTGAGTATGTCTGATAAAATATATCTAATCCTACACCCATATTTTCCTCCCTATACAAAGTTTTAGAATTGTTTTGTTTTTCTCATTATTAGTCTTCTAGAAGCAAGATTGTAATCAAAGGTATCCATATTTTCTCTATAAACTAATTACTTGATTAAAACTCTTGAAAGATACTTTCTATGAAGTTTGTTTACATTAAGTCTGGAAATATAAGTGATCTGTTTCTAACAAATGTATGTAAAACCAGAATGGGCTTAATTTGCTAAAGAAATAATGATTAGAGAGTTTGCACATGGGATTTCTGATCATTATGTATCACATTGCCATTAATAAAAGAAAGTAGATGCTTCCAAATAATGTTAGTAGATAATGCATAATTCACAGACACCTCCATTAAATATAGATATTCTGTTACCCAATTTCAATGTTCAATTTCCCCAAGTGTGTTTATTTTCATAATTAATTCAACTTACCCTGGTACGTTTACAGTGTGGCTTGCTGAAAATTAGAGCCACAAATTTTGTCTCTGATAGTTTAAGTCCTGGGAAATCACATCAGTTTAACTACCTCAACCCTGCCCTGGGAAGAATGCACTGGGATGAGTGTACTCTCTGGGCTGCCCAATATGCGAAGAACCTTTCCTGTGGTATCAGTGAGAGGCTGCTAAAAGGTGCTACAGTGCCTCAACTGGGTAAGGAGATGAGTTACAAAGTGATTAACATAGGCTTGAGAAACATATGCTCGACAAGTCTTTTTTATGACAGGTGCTACAAAGAGACACCTTAGAGACTTTCTCTGAGGGACTGCTATTCAGGCTAAGCAAGTTATTAAGAACTGACCCTGCCAAGGAAAGACCTTTTTAAAGATATTCTTAAATTTACCTTTCTAAAACCACATACATATTATTTTTCATTGACATGGTTCTTAATGAAAAATGGAATCTCAGAAAGATCTGTGTGCAATATTAATTTATCATGGTAAGAAAAGAACAAAACAAAACAAAACAAGCCTTTTTCAAATTTTTGTTGCTCTTCCTTATGATGTGTTTGACTTTTAAAGGGATGTTATTAGAAGTAAGAAGGCAGCCAGAATCTCTCAACCAGACAATTGATTTCTACCACAAGAAGAAATCAGCCATCAGAATGAAAGTGTTCAAAGTGAAGTATCCACAAAATTATGTAAAAAAATTATCATCCATTTGCTTAATACTTTACCATCTATATGTTGCTCAGAGGTGAGGTGATGCAGTGGATAGAGTGGCAGAGTCAGGAAGACATGTGTTCAAATCTATCTTCAGGAACTAGATTGTAATACTGGGCTAGTTACTTAAATTTATTTGCCTGTTTTTCCATTGGTAAAATGAACTGAAGAAGGAAATGGAAAGCACTTCAGAATCTTTGCCAAGAATATCTCAATTCAGTTCAAAAAGAGTCAGGTACAAACCTTCATATGGCATTTTTTTTTTGGTGGGGGGAAGGCAACTAGGACAGATAGAATTTTTTTGATTATATTCATATATTTACTAGGAGCAAATGTGGTTCCAGAAGGTCTGAGTTTATTTTTTTTTCTCTGATAATTACAACTTGCATGGCCTTGGGCCAATTTCTTAACCACTCTGGACTTCAGATTGCTCTCTAAAAGTAAATGTTGATCCCTTACATTTGCTTCACATATACAATTAACTGTTGAGTCTTGTCAATTTTACTTTTCGGACTTTTTTATATTTGTCTCCCTTTTCCCTACTTGCATGGCTACAACATGACTTCAGGCTTATATAACCTTTCACTTTAATTATTACAGTAGTTCTCTAATTGATGTTCCTGTCTAGAGTCTGTTATCTCTCCAATTCATGCCTCACTTGGTTAGCAGAGTGCTTTTTCCTAAAGCTCAGGGCAAAATGTTACTCTCGATTCAATAAAATCAGGTGACTTCTTATTGACTTTAGGAGAAAATTCTCTCTCTTCATATATGTATGGGTACAAGCATACACACATGTATGTGTACAGACATGTGGCTTGTTATATGCATGTGTGTAGACACATACGTATGCATGGATATTCATATATACCTATGCATATGCATATTCACATACACGTGTGTGTGTGTGTGTGTGTGTGTGTGTGTGTGTGTAATTTTATGTAGTTTTGTGACATCTATCCCAATAGAATTTAAGATCTGGAAGTCAATGACTTTCTATTTTGTCTTTTTATTCCCTAGTCCCTTTCTCATAATTTATAAAAATTAATGAACATTTATTGAACCCCTACTATTTATGAGGCACTACATTAACTTTTGGGGATACAAAGAAAGACAAAAGATGTTCCCACTCTTAAAGAGTTCACAATGTAAAGGGGTTAGCAACATACAAACAACTATGCTCAAATAAGCTATAGGCAACTTTCACAGGGGTAATATTTCTAGAAACAGTAAAAAACACAAATGTTGATACCTTGAATCTTTGGGAAATATGAGGTTAGGTTCCCATAGCCACCAAAAACCTTAATCCTTTTTTAGGTATTGCTGAATACATACATATATATATATGTATATATATATGTTGTGCATAAATTTTTATAGGAAAACATTATTTCTGATAATGTACACTTTCAATAACATAGCAATCATGAAATAACCCAGAAATGCAGTACAAAAAATACAATTGTTAACATGCAAAATATGTTTCTTGCTACTAAATTCCTGGAATTCTATAACTTTTTGTCCCAACATCTCAATAAAAGTAATTGATTTCAGACAATATTTACTTTTCATAACATATGAAATAATATTGTAAATACTATATAGCAAGTAAAAATATGCCAAAACATTTTTTAGCCTGAATCTTAACATTCTACTCAGTCAGATGATGGTGTGACAGTATTATACTGTATATTTTTCTACTGTAAATAATTCTGCCTTGGCTACTTTTTGAAAAAACAAGGGAAAGATTACTCGTGCTTCAGTCACTGTTGTCAACTCATCTCTGCTATACTTCCAAAGATCTCAGTTGGCTCAGGAAACAGCCATTTCTGATACATTATTTCAAACTGGTACATCTTTCAGCATTTCCAGTGCTATCCAAATACACTGAAAAACAATATCAGAGGTGATTTTGAGGCTTCTCCATTCTTGGAGTCTTTTTCTGTTATATAAAATATTATATAAATAGGTACCTTCCGAAAATGTTTCAACTGTTTCTAAAGTATTATCACACCTTTCAATAAAACCAAATCTATCTGACATATAGCACAATCAATATCCTTTGAAATTCCTTGCATTTTTAAGGATACAAAAGAAGGAAACTATGTGAAAATATTTCAACATAAAATAACAGAATAACTATATAGGAATATACTTTAAATTTTTAAAGTATATGATTGAGGCTAATGGGAAACAGACTCAATATGCAAACATGTAACTGTTTAAATATACCATTATATTATCAAGCATGTGTCACAGATTGTCTCTGTTATGACTAGTCTAACCATCTGCAGATTGGGAGCTCATCTTGACTCCTGGAAGTGCATTCTGCTAATGTGCTGCATGAGAACAGCTCTAATTAATCATTAAGTGGCCTTACATCATGCAGTGCTGTGGCTTCTGCTTCCAATCAACTAGATCTTTGGAGAGCAGGTTGAGAATAGCAGTGATGGCAGTAGCTGTAGCAACAGCAGCAACTGGCAACATGAAACACTAGGTAAAGTGTCGATTACCATTAGCTTTGAGGGCACTGTGCTTTGGAACCACTACTTCCACTGTTTAATAAACAGACTCCTACTATCTCTTTGCTTATCAGAGGGTCATTTGGGCAGCTTGTCAGGAGTGGAATCTAATTTGCACTAACCAGAGTTGATTCTGTCTCTATTTGTAGAGGTGTGATCTATGGAGACTTTCTGGCTTGAATCATAATTTAAAAAATAATCTAATTGTGGGATCTGTCTTTCTGATGGCCTCAGCTTTGCATTAAAGATACAAATATCTGCAGGTCATAATCCAAGATTACAGAGGCTGCACCCCAACTACTTCATATAACATCCATTTTTCACACATGCTTAACAATATTGCTCCCTTTTCAAAATGTGTAAAAATAACACCATTTTTCACATTTCCCAAGGAATAATGACTTTGCATACCAACAAATAAATGTAATCATCTTTTCTTTCTAAATAGATAAATAAATATAGAAGCAAAGAGAAGGTGAAAAGAGAGGAAAGATAGCCAGATGGGCACACACAGAGAGAGGAGACAGAGAAAGACAAGAAAATGAGAGAAAGATGATATCATACATATATATGTATGTATATGTGTGTAAGGAGGTAAACACACAGAATTTTATTTCAACTCTGCAGAACTTTTCATATCATAATGGACACAACCTCACTGAGATATGTCTGGCTTTCTAGATAATTGTCTCATGGAGAAAATCTGTGAACACTCTTGAGTATTTTGACATCAACCTCCCATGCAAACATGGAGTCCATAAAATAATAGAAAGAATCTTTTCTGATTCCTCTGTTAGTATCCTCTTAGATTCCAAATTATATTGTATTTGCCTCTTTAAATGCTTATCTGCCTTCTGAGATTTCCAGGTAGGAGTATATCAACTCTTTCATTTTTTAGTAAATTCCTTCACAAATAGAAATATGGACTAATTCTATGGTTTCATTGATATAAGGGACTTCTGAATGAAAAACCTCAAAAGACCAACAGAAATTGGCCTCCCCTCAACCTATAGTAATAATGAGTTCAGCATGAACTGATGCTAAGTGAAATGAGAAGAACCAGGACATCAATATACACGGCAACAACAAGATTATATGATGAACAATTCTGATGGACAAGGTTCTCTTCAACGAGATGTTTCAAACCAGCTCCAATTGCTCAGTGATGAAGAAAGCCATATATACCCAGAGAGAGGGATCTGAATGTAGACCACAACATAACATTTTCATACTCTCTATTGATGTTTGTTTGCATTATGTTTCCCTTCTCAGACATTTTTTTCTTGTAGATCCCATTTTTCTTGTGCAACAAGAGAACTATATAAATATTTATACACATTTGATTTGTCAAGTATTTTGATATGGTTAACATGTATTGGACTTCCTGCCATCTAGGGGAGGAGGTGGGGGGTAGAAGGGAAAATTTGTAACAGAAAGTTTTGCAAGCATCAATGTTGAAAAATTACCCATGCATATGTTTTGCAAATAAAAAGCTTAAAAAAAAACAAACAGTACGAAGTCTTGCAAATGAAATTAAGGGATTTAATAAATGTTTATTTCAAAAAAAAAGAGTTCAACAGTGGTATCAAACTCAAATCAAAATGAGACTATTAGTACATAGATAAAATCTCTGTAGGCTGCATGTTGACTTAGTTTTTAAATGAAATGTTACTTTGTTATTTATTTTTAAAATATGGGCCAATTATATTGTGGTTCATGCCTTATAGTGTTGGGCATCATAAGGCACAGGTTACATATTTAACACTTCTGTCCTACAATACTTATATTTTAAGTGACTTGGCTAAAATTATATAGTCATTATTTGTCAGAGGTGAGATTTGTCAGAGGGTCTGAGGCCATATCTACCAAAGTAGACAATTATTTAAGGTTTGTGGATATTAAATAAATAAAAAAATGAAATATAAACTTCATTGAATATCTCTTCCAAATATATGGAAAATTCTCAATTAAATAGTCATGAATAGTTAGATATATCTACACCTACATCCCAAATGTAATACCAGTCTATTCATGTTTATTATTGTTTTGGAAAAAGATATCAGGTGGGTTAGGGTGGGCTGTGAAAAATCATTTGACTCACTTTCTTGAGTCATTTAGATCCAGTGGCAAGATATAGATCCAGACGACTAAAAATAGCTTTACATGCAGTGGGAATGACTTTAGGGATTGGAGCCAAGAGGGCAGAGTAAAGCCAGGAAACTGCTCAAGTTCTCCCAGTTTCCCTCAAAAACCACATGAAACAAAGCTTCTAACCAGAATCTGATGAAATGAAACCACTTTTCATCTAAAGATAAACTGGAAAAACTTCAAGAAAGATCAGTGTAGCTGGGGTGAAAAGGGTGTTCAGGGCAGCTTAGACATAGTCTGGGAAAACCTGTGAGAGGGCCTTTATCATAGCAAATCAGCAACTAAGAATGACATCCCATAACGAAAAGCCCAAAGAACTCTAGAATTACAATCTCAAGGAAAAAATCCTGCAAGCTTCCAGATAAAAACAATTAAAAAATCAAGTACCAACAGTTAGTATTACCCTGAATCTGGCAGCTTTTCCAGTAAAGGATTGGAGGGCCTGCAATACCATATTCCAGAAAGATAAGAATCTAGGATTACAACCAAGAATTATCTATGTAACTAAGCCCAGCATCATCTTTCAGGGGAGACAATGGATTTTCAATAAAGTAAGATAATTTTAACCATTTGTACTGAAAAAAAAAGAAACTAAACAGAAAATTTAATCTACAAACACAGGACTGAAGAGAAACATAGAAAGATAAACAGGGAAAATTGCATTTAAAGGTTAAACAGTTTACATCCCTAGATGAGAAATCTCCAGGTCCAGATGGATTCACAAGTGAATTCTATCAAATATTTAAAGAACGATTTCAATACTATGTAAACTATTTGAAAAAATAGGTAAAGAAGGATCCTGCCAAATTTCTTCTAGGACACATTGTACCAATGCCTAAACCAAGAAGAGCCAAAAAGAAAGAAATTTACAAACCAATCACCCTAATGAATATGAATGCAAAAACTTTAAATACAATATTAGCAAAAAGATTACAGCAATTTATCAGCAGAATAATACACTATGACCAAGTGGGATTTATACCTGGAATGCAGGGTTGATTCAATATCAAAAAATCTATTACCATAATTGACCATATCAAAACAAAACCAACAGAAATCATATGATGATCTTAATTCATGCAGAAAAAGCTTTTGAAAAATGTAGCACCCATTCCTATTAAAAACACTAGAGAGCATATGGATAAAGGAAGTTTTTTCTTAAAATAACAAGCAGGATCTATATAAAACCAGTAGCAACCATTATCTGTAATGAAGAGTAGCTAGACACATTTTCAGTAAGATGAGGGCTAAAACAAGAATCTTCATTGTCACCACTTATTAATATTGTACTACAAATGTTGGCTTTAGCAATAAAAAAAGAAAAAAGAAATTAAAGGAATTAGAATAGGTAATAAGGAAAGAAAGCTATCACTCTTTGCAGTTGATATGATGATATACTTAGAGAATCTTAGAAAATCATCCAAAACCAACTAGAAAAAATGTACAGCTTTAGCATAGTTGCAGGATATAAAATAAGCCCACACAAATCATCAGCATTTCTACTTCTTATTGACAAAGCACATCAGCAAGAGATAGAAAGAGAAATTCCATTTAAAACAGCTGTAGACAATATTTGAGGGTCTATAAAGCTATCACTCTTTGCCGTTGATATGATGATGTGCCTAGAGAATCCTAGAAAATCATTCAAAACCTACTGGAAAAAATGTACAGCTTTAGCATATTGCAGAATATAAAATAAACCAACACAAATCATCAGCATTTCTACAGCACATCAGCAAGAGATAGAGAAATTCCATTTAAAATAGCTGTAGACAAAATAAAATATTTGAGGGTCTACCTGCCGAGATAAAAGCAGTAAGTACATGAACAGAATTACAAAACACTTCTTACACAAACTCAGATCTAAAACATTTGGATCAATTGCTCATGGATAGGCTGAATTAATATAATAAAAATGACAATTCTGCCTGAATTGGTTTTCTTATTTAGTGTCATACCAATCAAACTGCCAAAAATTATTTTACAGAACTAGAAAAAAATAATAAAATTCATGTGGAAGAACAAAAGATCAAGAATATTAAGAGAATTAATTTAAAAAAATGCAAAAGCGAGTGGCTTAACAGTACCAAAAATAAAACTGTATTATAAAGTAGCAGTCATCAAAACAATTTGGTACTGACTAAGAAATAGAGTGGTAAATCAGTACAATAGATTGATACACATACGCAATAATCGAGACCTACAGTAATCTACTACTTGATAGACCCCCCCCAACCTCCAGCTTCTGGGATAAGAACTCACTATTTCACAAAAATTGCTGGGAAAACTGGAAAATAATGTCATAAAAGTGGCAGAGAACTACCTCTCCCACCCCATACCAAAATAAGGTCAAAATGGGTACATGATTTGGACATAAAGGATCATACCCTAAGCAAATTAGGAGAGCAAGCTTTAATTTACCTATGTGATCTTTGGAAAAGGGAGGAATTTATGACCTAAAAAGAACTAGAGAACATTATAAAAGGCAAAAAGGACAACTTGGATTACATTAAATTAAAAAGGTTTTGCACAAACAAATCTAAGAGAAACAAGAATAAAAGAAGAGTGTACAAAGCCAGGGGGAAAAAAAAAGATTTACAACTAGTCTTTCTGATAAAAGTCTAACTTCTGAAATACATAAATATATATAATATGTAAATATTATATATTAATATTTAAACTTAAATATTATATATATATATAAATACAAATTTATAAGAAGAATACAAGAAATTCCCAAATTGTTAAATGGTCAAATAATATGAACAAACAATTTTCAGATGACAAAATTAAAGCCAGGTATAGTCCTATGAATGTGCAATGATCAGCTATGAAAGACTTGATTTTTCTCAGTGATTCAGTGATCCGAAGCAATCCCAATAGACTTTGGACTGAAAAGTCCAACTGAATCCAGAAAATTAATTATGGAAATTGAATGTAAATCAACACAAGCTATGGCCACTTCTTTTTTCTGTTTTTTTTTTCTCTCCCATGGTTTTTCCCTTTTGCTTTGATTTTTCTCTCCCAACATGATTCATAAAGCAATATTTATTACAAATAAATAAATTTAAAAATACAAATAGATGTGATGAAGACATTGGTCTTTTTAAGCTAAGGTATTTAACAGGTTTCAGTTTGACTGAGGCAACTGCAAATTAATGATTTTACTTATATAAGAGATGAGGCAGAGAATGGCTTTTTTTACCTAGCTAAAACAAATCACTCTGAGAGAGGAAGCTCTTCAGGATTTCTGCCCCAAACAAAAACAATTGTTATTTACATTCACTGAGTCAATCAGGGCCCAAACAATGGTTAACTGGGTCTTGGTCTGTGACTTATAGTTGACCAATCTTTGAGAGCCATAGTAATTTATGATACCAGGCACAGTTATTTTAACAATACCTCAGTGACTCTTTTAACTTCTCAGTGTTGCTACCAGTAATTATTCTCTATTGTGTGTTCTTCTGTAGCTCCTTGTCAATTGATTCCTCTCATGGATCTTTCTTTCCTCCACAGACAATATTTGGAACTATCTTGGATTAAGTCAAGTCATTTGTCATTGGAAGCAGCTTTTGCCACCATAAAGAGAAAGGCATCCAGATTCCTCTTTGTCTCAAGGGATTCAAGGGATTCTTTCTGGGAAGATGACTTTTTTTAGAGAGCTGAATAATGACAAGAGAGAGTATTCAATTCGCTGAGGCTTCTCCACTTTGAAATTACTCCTCCCAACTTATTGTCCTCATAAAAGTTTACTCACAGCAACTGAACCTCTGCAAAATCCATTTCCCAGCATCCCAGTCCACAATCAATAAGAATTCAGAGTTTGGGGGAGGTGGGGAAGCCCTAATTCAGATATTAAACTCATTTACCCCATCCAATGACAATTCCTTAGTCATTTATGAATCATCAGATATTTTGAAGACCTTTAGCTCACATACAAGAAAAGAAAAGAAAAAAAAAATCCTTAAAGTAGTAAATATTGTGACATAAAGGAAAAGCAATGTTACCTCATTATTTTACATCATTAAAGGCACTTTATTTGGTCAGTTTAACTTCTACACTATACCCACAGAATGTCAAAATCTTAGAGAAATATGTCCAGTCTGTTGGGCAGAGTATTTATGGAAGGAAATGATCAAGAGGCTTATTAGATATAAAAATATGGGTAGCTTTCTTTCTGCATTTTGGGAAGCACCTATATTGATAAGATTATGCAACAATTAAATGCAAAATTTCTCTCAGTAATGAATGTTCATTTACAAAAGAGGTAAAGTCTTTGTATTTGTCCTTGAAAAGAGAAATAGAAAGACAGAAAAACAGAGTTGAGGAACTCAGAAAGAAGAACGATTCCAGAGATTGAGATTTAGTTCCTTGCAAAGCTAACCTAGATAGCCTCTCTAGGGAACAATGTGATAATAATTATCACTTTATATTGTAGTCTTGGTTTCTCATCTTCCTGTGTTAGTGTCACCTCCTTAGGTTATATATTGGTCACAATGCACTTCTCCACCTCCCCCATTCCCCAAAGTAGGCCATGCCCCTGAAATAAAAATATTTTTTTTTCAAAAGGGGGAAAATAGGCATTTGCAAAATAATATAGATGATAAGCCACCACACTCAGTTTTTATATGACAGCTTTGGCAGGAAGACATGAGTGTTGGGGGAAGGGAAGGCTAGCCAGTCTATATTTGGAACAATGTAGGAAAGTCATGATTTGCACTTGTGTCCTGTCCACTACAACATGTTGGACAATTACGTTCTCAAAATAGTTATTCAATAATATAGTACTGGTCCAATTATAAACTTTTTTCCCCCAAATAATCTGGTAATAAGCTGGTCGTAACAAATGAGTACATCCTATAATAAGGTTACAGGGAACATGCCTTCCTTCCCCACCCCACCCCCAGCAAGGCTCTGACCTCAATAAATCAATCAATAAATACTTAAGAACCTACTAGGCACCAACCACTGTACTAAGAAAGAACTGAAGATACACAAAAAAAAATAAAAAAAATTTTAAAAATAACCTTCTGCCTTTGAGGGATTCATAATCTAATGCATGAGATGACAATCAAATAAGTATGTCAAAACAATATGTAAAAACTATAAATAGGAAATAATTAGTGGAGGGAAGGCACTTGATTAAGAGGCTTTGAGAAAGACTTCTTGTGAAAGATTGAATTTTCATTAGAAATTAAAAGAAACCAGGGAAGCTAGTAACTAGAAATCTGAAGGGCAACATTCCAGACATGAGGGACTGCCAGAAAAAATACTCAGATTTGAAAGATGGAATGTCTTGTTTGTGAAATCTGTATAATCAGATTAAAGAATACAAAGCAGGGAATAAAATATCAGCAAATTAGAAAAATAGGATAAGTATCTCAAATGGTAAGGTAAAGTTAAATGTGGAATTTTTAATTGATCCTCAATTATCTCTTTTCCTCTCTTCCACTACAAGATGAAGGACTTTAAATTTAGCAACATTGTTTTATTAAATCAAGTCTCAACATATCAACTGATGGCAGCCAAGTTAACAATATTCTTTTCTTAAATCATTTTACATTCACAAATATATTTAATAAAGTTATTGTTATATTTATGTAACAGTGTATCTTTACACATATTCCATATGCATGTTTATATATTATATATTGATGTCTGTATGTGTGTATGTATGTATATATATATAGATATATATATATAGAGAGAGAGAGATAGAATTATATATATGTATATATATTCTTTCATATAAATATTATTTTACTAGTGATTAATATTTAGTGTGGTCAATATTTAAGAATACATTCCATTGAAATAGTATGATAATATTCGATGGGAATAGGAAACTAGAAATAGAATCAAGATGTAGGTTTGGATACTATCTAAGGCACTAGTTAGGTGGCTATGGAAAAAAATATTTGAGACTGAAGCTACTTTCCATGATTTATTATAAAAAATTACAGATGAGTCACCATCTTTATTGGCAGAGATAACTCTCACAAGGTACATTAAAGATCCTTGGAATACTGTCATGGTACTTCCGGGATTGAAACCTGCAATGGATCTTAGTGATTATCTAATCTAACTGGATCATTTTTCAAATGAACAAGTAGAGCCCTCACCCATAAATGACTTGTATATTGTCACATTTTGGAGGTGGAGTCAAGATAGCAGAATAAAGGCAGAAATTCACCCAGTCTCTTCTGGGAACCATTGCAAATTTCTTAAAATAATAACTCCAACTCACTTTTAGAGTATCAGAACACTCAAAAAAAAAAGCATAACATTTTCTGGTTGAAGGCTACATAGAAGCTCAGCAAAAAAAGGTCTGTGACCCTAGGGTGGAAGTCCAATGTTTGGTCCTAACACAGGCCCAGGCCCAGCCCCCAATCTCTGAATCAGCAGCAATACTGGTGGCTTTCAAAATTCAGCCCAGAGACATTGAAGAGAACTTGGAAGGTCAGCATAAAAGGTTTGTGGTAACAGGGTGGGAGACCAGCACACAGGCCCAGTGAAGGTCACTCCAGCACAGCCTCAATCATAGGCCTAGCTTGTGCTTTGGCCCTAGCGCCTACCCAACCCTAACATCAGCAAGGCAGACCACCTGGATCAGAGTATGAAATTTTAAAGAAAAAGTTAAAAGCCTACTAATAGGCTAGGAAAATGAGTAGGCAACAATTTCTAATCATAGAAATTTACTACAGTGACAAGAAAGATCAAAACACACCCTCAGTAGATGATAACAAAGTCAAAGCTCCTACATCCAAAGCCTACAAGAAAAATAAGAATCAGGCTCAAGCTATGGAAGAGATAAAAGGGAATTTTCAAAATCAAGCAAGAGAGAGAGAGAGAGGAAAAATTAGGAAAAGAATAGAGTGATGCAAAAGGAAATACAAAAAGCTAATGGGGAAAAGAATGCCTTAAAAGGCAAATTGCCCTGTTGGAAAAGAAGGTACAAAAACTCACTGAGGAAAGTAATTCCTTAAAAATTAGAATGGAGAGGGCAGCTAGGTGGCACAGTGGATAGAGCACCAACCCTGAAGTCAGGAGAACCTGAGCTCAAATCTGGGCTTAGACACTTAATACTTCCTAGCTGTATGAGTCACTTAATCCAAATTGTCTCAACCAAAAAAAAAATATATATATATATATATATATATATATATATATATATGTATGTATATATATAAGAACTGATAAAGCAAAAAAAAGAATGAAAGAAAAGAAAAATGTGAAATATCTCATTGGAAAAACAACTGACCTGGAAAATAGATTCAGGAGAGATAATTTTAAAATTATTGATGTACCTGAAAGCCATGATAAAAAAAAAAGCCTAGACCTCATCTTTCAAGAAATTTTTAAGGAAAACTATATTGATGATCTAGAACCAGAGGGTAACATATAAATTGAAAGAATCCATCATCTCTTGAAAGACATCTCAAAATGAAACCTTTCAAGAATATTATAACCAAATTTCAAAACTCCCAGGTCGAGAAAATATTACAAATATCCAGAAAGAAACAATTCAAGTTTAATTGAGCCACAGTCAGGATAACACAAGATTTAGTAGCTTCTATATTAAAGGACCAAAGGATTTGGAATATGATATTCTGGAGAGCAATGGGGTTAGGATTACAATGAAGAATCACCCATCCAGCAAAATTGAGTATAATCCTTCAGAGGAAAAGGTGGGCAATACATGAAACAGAGGATTTTCAAGAATTCATGATGAATAGAACTGAATGGAAAAATCTGATTTTCAAATATAGGACTCTGGAGAAGCATAAGGAGGGAATAAGGAAAATGATACCATAAGGGACTTAATTTTGTGTATCTGTTTACATTCATACATGCAATTATGATACTTGTAACTTATTGGAACTTTCTCATTATTATGACAGTTTAAAGGTATATATATATATATATATGAAGGGTACCGGTGTGAGTTGAATATTAAGGGATAATATCTTTAAAATGATGAATTTAAGAGAGTAGAGAGGGATGTACTATGAGAAAGGAGAAGGGAGAAGTGGAATGTTTTTAATTATCTGTTATATAAAAGTGGGAAGAAAAAACCTTTCTGTGGTGGGGAATGAATGAAACTTACTCTCACAAGAATTGCCTGAAAGAAGAAATAACATGCACACTCTGAATGAATATAAAAATTCATCTTATTCTGAAGGAAAATGGGAAGGGAATGAATGAAATAAAGGAAGGGGGTAAAGTGATGAAAGAGAGAACATATTGGGCGAGGGAGACATCAGTAGAAAAACACTTTTGAGGATGAGCAAAGTAAAAGGAGAGAGAACAGAATAAATAAGGGGAAATACTGTCAGCAACAGTAATTGTAAAAAAGAATTTTGAAGCAATTTTCTCTGATATGGCCTAATTTCTCAAACATAAAAAGAAATAACAGCCATGCCCCAATTGATAAATGATCAGAAGATATGCTTTTTGTGCGAAGGGCATAAATTCATGTTAATTCTTTGACCTAACAATACCTCTAGTAGGAATGAATACCAAAAGAGATTTAAAAAGCAGGTGGGGGGGGAGGAAAAAGCCTATATGAAGAAAAATATTTATAGCCACTCTTTTCTCAAGACAAAGAATAGGAAATTTAAGGAATGTCTTTAAAATGGGAAATGGCTGAATAAATTGCAATGCATAACTGTCATGACACACTGTTCTATGGAAAGTGATGAACAGAATGCTCTTGGGGAAAACAAAAAAACCTGGAAAACCTTCCATGAACTCAAGCAATGTTACATATACTGTATACAAAGTAATAGCAATGTTCTGGTTTGACCACATATAAATGATTTTCTTATTCTCAGAAGTATAATCATCTACTACTACTCTGAAGGACCTATGATAAAGGCAGAGTAGAAACTGATTGTATCTGAATACAAATTAAACCATTCTCTCTCTCTCTCTCTCTCTCTCTCTCTCTCTCTCTCTCTCTCTCTCTCTCTTCCAGCCCCACTCCCTTGTTCTCTTTCTTTTCTTCTCACATACTTTATTTTCTTGAGGTTTTTTTTTTTTTTATTAGGGTGAGAGCGCCATATTTTCTTTCATGACTTTTATAGAAATGTATTGCATAACTTCACATATGATTTCTTTTTGGGGCCTGGGAATGAGGATAAGGGAGAAAATTTGGAAGTCAAAAGCTGTTTTAAATGTTACTGAGGAAATATTAAATAAATATGATTTATAAATAAATAAAAAAAGAAGTGGTTGCATTTTGATATTTCAGGATTTTTGACTTTTTAATTGGCTCACTTTTCTTTGTTCTCCCTTCTATTTCATTGTTTTCTTCTTTTAGCAAGTCATTCCTGCTTTCTACAAATATATATTGAGTATGTTCTATGTGTGAAACACTGTGCTAGATGATGGAGAACATAGAAATAGATAAAATAAGATTCCTAGTACTAAAAAACTTGCTGTTATGGGGCTATAAAATATTAAAATTTTATTAGAAAGTATTTTTTATAACTGGAAGTTTCCTGCATCAGTGTGTTCCTGGGCTCTGTCCCTAAATCTTTTCCCAATGAATACTACAAAATGGATCATATTAAATTTATAAGAAAAGTACTAAATCTGAGGGGTAATTTGATTAGGAAAACATTCTGAAAATTATATAAAGTGATAATACTGGAATTGAGCTTTGAAGATGGTGATAGAGATAGAAAAGAGAATTCTAGACTAAGGAAATAATGTGAAGACAAAGTAGCCATTCTATTGATTATCCAAGCATGATGAAAAGTTCAGGATTTGTCTTTATTTGGTCCTTTGAGAGTACAAGGTACTGGGGGTAGAGCCGAGATGGCAGAGTGAAATCAGGAAGCTGCTCAAGCTTTCCCAGTTTCCCTTGAAGACCACATGAAATCAATTAGCCTCTGAACAGAGTCTGATGGAATGAAAACACTCAGATGACAAAATTAAAGCCATCTATAGTTATATAGAAATTGGAAAATGTGTAGATGCTCATCAATTGGGAAATGGGCCAAACAAGTTATGGTATATGAAGATAATATTATTTTTCTACAAAAATGGTGAACAAACTGATTTTACAAAGGCATGCAAAGATTTACATGAACTGATGCTAAGTGAAATAAACAGAACCAGAAATACAATGCACATGAAAATAGCAAGAATGTGTAATGATCAACTATGAAAGACTTGGTTCTTCTCATTGGTTCAGTAATCCAAAGCAATTCCAATACACTTTGGAAAGAAAATGCACCCAGAAAATGAACTAAGGAGATTGAATGTAAAACAACACATGCTATGTTCATTTGTTTCTGTTGTTTTTTATCTCTCCCATGTTTTTTCCCTTTTGTTTTGATTTTTCTCTTCCACCATAATTCAAAAGTAATGTGTATTAAAAATAAATAAATTTACTAGAAAAAAGCGAGTACAAGGCACCTTGTGATTATTTGATAAATATTTTTTTTGACGACAGTGAGTCCCTTACATATGGGTTGTTCATCTCCACTGATATACAAGGATTTTTAATAAATTATGGTAAAATGGCTTAGGCATGAACATCCTGGATTAAGAGGACAAACATCTTTGCCTAACTGCAGAGAAGTAAAGATTGGCCATGGGCTCTTTAGGTTGAGTTATTTTGGTGTTTTTGTAATAAGTTTTTAGACTGTTGCAGTTTTCTTGCCACTGAATGACTGACACTGTGTCAACTGCTATATAAGAAATAGGAACTAATGCCATATAGTCTCTAATTGTCAGTTTGTTATGGAGAAGTTATTTAAGGAAATCTATATCCTAATAGTGAAAGACAGGCTGATTTCTAATGCAATTTTACCTATTGTTCTCTGCTAACATAGGCATTATTCTGATTGGAAAGGGGGAATTCCAGCCAAATTGCACTTCAACAAGATGAAATTTTAAAATGAAAAATGGAGGAATTTTATGAGTACTCCTATAAACAGAAATAGTCTCCATTTGCTCCCAATTCTAGATATTTCTTTATTAATATAAATCCTATCCATTTTCAAATCCTGATGTTTATTACATGTGAGTAGCATTTATTTCTTATACTTTTGTTGAATCTTTTATAACTTTCTGGCAGAGTGTTAATTATATATACTGAATAATCAATAAATACTACTTAACTATTAATATCCCATCTGCCACTTATTAGTTGTGAATGTTGGGAGTGGGTGTAGAGATGAAGAGTAAATATTTATATAGCACCTAATATGTGCCAGGCACCGTGTTCAGCTATTTACTAAAATTATGTCTCTTTAGACTTATATAATCATTTCAAAAACCCCGGGAAAATAAGTACTATTATTTTCCTCCTTTAGAGTTGAACAAACTAAGGTAAACAGAGATTATATAATTGACCCAGTATCACACAGCTAGTAAGTACTGAGTCCAGGCAGTGTCATTGAGAAAGTCACTTCTCCATTCTGTCAGTTTTCACAGCTAGAAAATGAGAAACTTGCAGAGTGGCAACTTGGTATAATAGAGAAGACACTATATTTGTAATCACAGGGCTTCATTTCAAATGTAAGGTCTGCCACTCTCTGCCTCTATAACCTTAGGCAAATCATAACAACTTTGAAGCCAAATTTCTTCATCTCTCAAAAAAACATTTTTGAATAATTGGAATTTAAGATTCTTTCTTTCCAGCTTTAAGATTTTCTGAATTCATGACTGAAACACCTACTTGCCAGAAAGGATGAAAAGCATTTAACAGTATATCAAGTTCACTGGTTTATACTACTTCACATTCTATCCATTTAGTCCAGAGATATTTAAATCACCACGAACAATTCTTGAAGAAGAAACTGTATTTTCTACTTGTTCTCATCTGCTTTAAAGTATAAAATCAAGAATCATGCTTCTTTACACAATCATAGTCAAGCCATACATTCAAACTGTCTTAAAAGTCAATGATGCCTAAGATGAAAAAAAGCAGCAGGGTTTGATAAAAATAAAAACACTGGTTACTTTGGGGAAAGACTCACCATTTAATACAAACTATTTAGAAAACTGAATGAAATTCTACCAGATCAACACTTCACATGATTTGCAAATGAATGCATGACTATAATTTTAAAAAGACATCATTTCTCAACAATCTCAAAACCAAACTGCTTTATCTTCCTTCCACATGACATCATTTGAAAATGAAAGGAAAAAAAATTCTTCTTATAAACATATATAACCAAAAAAAAATTTGAAGTTCTTTCAAGAGGAAAAGTGTGACATATATATGCATAGAAACTTATATACTCATATACAAATATTTCTATCTAGAACTAAATTATACAGATAAAGATTTAAATATAGATGACATAGGTTTAGAAATGAAGGAAGAGAGAGACAGAGACAGAGAGACAGAGACAGAGAGACAGAAAGATTCAGGCTTTCATCACTTCACTCTGCATCAGTTTATTCAAATCTTCAAGAGTTCTCTGATACCATCTCCTTTATATTTGTTATCACCATACTATACCCTCATATTTATATACCAGAACTTGTTATGCAATTTTACTGATTGGAAATTACCCTGTTTTGAATTCCAATTATTTACAACCTCAAAAATACCTATACATTTTTGGTAGATAATGAACTAGAATTTGTTTTGCTTGGGATTTATCCTTCAATTAATCTAACATCCCTTTAATTCCCTCTTCTGTTTTTTTCCCGTTTCCCTTGTGAGTAAAATGTATTTCTATATATAGCTTTCTAGATGTATTCTTCCCTCCTTCAACCAGTTCAGATGAGGTTCAACAGTCATGCTTTCCTCCTTTATTTGTAGATTTTCCACCCCAAATATGTGAGATAATTCTAATAAATATTTTACCTTTTACCCAATACATTCAATTCCAACCCTTTTCCTATTTTTTTCATTAAAATCAACACATTACAGAAAAACTCAAAAGGCTTCTGTCTAATTATAATTCTTCTATAATGCATAACAATAAGGAATTAGAGGAGGCATGTGTATCATCTCCCTATATATGGGTAGAAGCAATTTATCCTTGTTTAGTCCCTTATCATTATTCATTTTTGTTTAACTTTTTATGTTTTTCTTTACTCCTGTGTGTGAACTTCAAAAAATTCATGCATCTCTAATCTTTTTATTAAGAAACTTTAAGACTTCTATTTTATTTAAAGATCCATTATAACCCTCTAGAATTATATTCAGTTTTACTGGCTAATTTATTCCTGGCTCAAAGCCTAGATATGATCTGGAAGATTGAATTCAAGTTCTCCATTTTTTATGGTGGAGAAATATATAATTACATGTGATTCTGCCTGTGATTCTTGAGAATGGATCTTTCTTTCTGGGTGTTTGCAGTATATTTTCTTTGATTTTAAAGTCCTAAAATTTGATTATAATTACTATAGTGTTTCCAGAAGTTTTCATTTTGGATTTCCTTGAGAAAATGATGAATCAATTCTTTTTATTTTGTTCTTTCTACTTTGCCCTCTGATTTTAAGATATCCGGAGAATTTTGTTTAGGACTTTATTGAAATATGATGTATAGAAATGTGAATAGGCAATGAGGAAATGAAACAATCATTCTTTGTAGATAATCTAATGGCAAACTTAGAGAATCAGGTAAAAACTACTTGAAATAATTAAGAACAATACCAAAGTTGAAAGATATAAAATAAACCCATATAAATCATTAACTTTTCTATGTATTACTAAAAAAATTGAGCAGCAAGAGATAGAAAAAGAAATCCATGTAAAATAATTGTAGACAATATAAAATATTTTGGAGTCTGCCAAAAAAAGTCTAGGAACTATGTGAACACAATTACAAAACACTTTTCCCTCAAATAAAGTCAGGTCTGAAAAACTGGTAAAATATCTATTGCTCATGGACATATCAAGGTAATATAATGAAGTGATAATTCTACCTAAATTGATTTACTTATTCAGCACCAAACAGCATAAAAATATTTTATAGAGCTAGAAAAAAAATCAGCTGAAAGAAAAAAAATCAAGAATATCAAAGGAAGTCATGAGGGGAAATTCAAAGTAATTTAGCCTAACTGCACCGGATCTAAAACTATACTGTAAAGCAGCAATCATCAAAACTATTTGGTACTGACTAAGAAATAGAATGGTGGATCAGCGGAATGGATTAGGTGCACAATACAGTAATGGATGACAATAGCAATATATTTTTATAAACCAAAAAAATTCTAGATTTTGGGATAAGAACTCACTGTTTGACAAAATTTTTTGGGGGGAAAACTAGAAAATCATATAGTTGAAACTAGGTATAAACCAACATCTCACACCATATGCCACAATAACATCAAAGTGGATATATGATTTAGACCTAAAAGATGATAACATAAGCAAATCAGGATAGCAAGGAATAATTTTCCTATCAGATATATGGAGAAGGGAATAATATATGACAACATAGAAGATATAGAATATTATGAAATGCAAAATGGGTTATTTTGATTACATGATTTTTTTTTAATTGCATAAAGACAATGCCGTGAAAATTAGAAGGAAACTAGAAAACAATTTTACAATTAACATTTCTAATAAAGGTCTCATTTCTAAAATACATAGAGAAGTGGGTGAAACTGATAAAACTACAAAAGATTCCCCAATTCTTAAATGGTCAAAGGATATGAACAGGCAGTTTTTAGTAAAGTTGTTATAGCTATCTTGATTCATATAAAATGATTAAAATCATTTATTTTTTAAAAAAAGGAAATTAAAACAATTGTAAGGTACCACCTCCCATCTATTGGATTGGTTAATAGAACAAAAAAAGAAAAGGATAAACATTGGAGCAGATGTGGGAAAATTGGAATACTAATGCATTGTTGATGGAATTGTGAACTGATTCAACTATTCTGAAGAACAATTTGAAATTGTACCTGAGGGATATAAAACCATGTATTCCCTTTGAGCTGACAATGCCACTGTATCTGAAAGAGATAATAAATAAGTAAGAATATTGATAACAGTCTTTTTTTGGTGGCAAAAAGTTGAAAATTTAGGGGATGCCTACCAATTGGGGAATGACTGAACAAATTGTGGCATATGAATGCAAATGGAATACTATTATTGTGTAAGAAATGATGTACAAGCAAAGATTTTAGAAAAAATATGAAAAGACTTATATTAATTATGCTTAGTAAAGTGTGCAGAGAAAGGAACACATTGTATACAGTAAGAGCAACATTGTGGGATAATCAACTATACTAGACTTACCTCTCCTGAGCAATACAATGATCTAAGACCATTCAAAAAAAAAAAAAAAAAACTCATATGGGAAATGCTATACACAACCAGAGAAATAACTCTGAAGTCTGAATGCAGATCAAAACATACTATTTTCACTTTTTCCCCCTTTCTTGTGTTTTTTCCCTTTTGTTCCGAGTCTTCTTACAACATGACTAATATGGAAAAAATGTTTAATATGATTGTACATGTATGCTTGCTATCTTGGAGAGGAGAGGGGAGAGGGAGGGAGAAAAAACTAGAACTCAAAATATTAAAAGAGAGAGAGAAACATGATGTATGGGATTTTTTTCTTTTCTTTTTTTTAGGTCTTGGCTTTCAGATAATCCAATGAGTTTTAATTTTTTAACCTTTGATAGTTTCTAAGTCAAGTGATTTTGTTTTAAGACAGCATTTATTTACTACTATTTCCCATTATTTTGACTTCGTTTTAAAATTTGTTATTGTCTCATTGAGTCATTATTTTGTCTATCTAATTTTCATATAGAGTATTCCTTATACCAGAATTCTAATTCTATTTTAAATTCTTTTTTTTGTCATAGTTTTTATTTCTTTTCTGTTTTTCCTCTAGTAACCTCATTAAGTTTATAAAAATATTGTAACTCTTTTTTTTTCCCTCTTGGTTTATCTCTTCCATGGATTCTATTTGAATTTGTGTCCAAGATAATGTTTTTCTTTAAGGTTTTACTTGCAAATATTTTGGAGTCATTCTTTTTTTCTGGTTATTAGCCTTGAAAATATTGATTTCATTAATTAATTTTTGGTGGATTTCTTTCTTTCTTTTGTTTATTCATTCTTTCAGCCTACTTCATGAATTCAAAATGTTAATACTGATAGTGCAGACTGGGTTATCCCTAGTACTTCTTTTTTGAAGGAAGTAAGTGCTATGTTATTTCAGGATTTCAAGAACAGAACAGGCTGAAAACTTACATTTTCAGGATCCCAAAGTAACCTGATCTAGAGCAAAATCTGATTGCTGCCAAAGTGATCTGAGCTCTGGAAGTCCTTATTGGTATTTGGCTAGGAGCAAGAATAGACTGCTGAGAAACTCATCCACAATCAGCCAAGTAGGAAGCTTTCCGATTTCAAGTGATGGTAATATAAGCTTTCACTTAATTTGGGCTTCCTTGCCTTGGTCATTTTTCTCAAGGCTATAGACTGGGCTAGAAATTGGAACTGCAGTATTATTATGTTCTTTGGATTGAGCCATCAATGCTGCTTATTTCTAAATTTGTTCCTCAATCTGTATATAGTCTAGAGTCTGTGACCATTCATTAACTAGGAATACTAATCTTGAATATAGGTACCATTTTTAACTTGATCTGAGTCCTTAAGCTAGAATTGCTTAAAAGATGCTGCCCATTATTATGCTATCAATATGTGGTACCTTGGCATATTTCTGGGGTTTTAATTGTCTTAGTGTAATGCCTATTTTTAAGCTAGAATGATTCTCATGGAGCACTCCTGATTAGTCCATGTCAAATGTCCACAAACAACAATCTATTTATGCTAACTGAGGCTGGAAAATAACTTACCATACCATTTTTATCACACTTTTTTTTTCCATTAGAATTTATCTAGTATGTTTTTTCAATGTGTTTGGAGGAATTTTGATAAATATGATTCTATACTGCTTTCTGTAATCCTCTAACTTGGTTCCACCTACTTGTGTATATTCTTTGACTCAGATCGATTAAGATTAGGATTACATTGCAAAGAAATCAAAGAAAGAATATATATGTGTGTTCTACATTCACCCACATATACATACAGATATATATGCATATGTGTGCATAAATACTTATAGCATCTCTTTTAGTCATACCCCAAACTGAAAAGTAAAAGGATATTTTCCTATTTGATAATGAATAAATGCATTATGCTTTATGCAAATAATGGAATATTATTATGCCATGAGAAATTATTAAGTAGAGGCTAAACCAAGTTGATAGAGAATTAGAAAATAGTCAATCTCTACTTTCCTTAACTACACATATGAGACTTCAAAATGTATTTTGAAACTTTATTAAACTGAGAATTAATCAGAAAATTTAAGAATTTTTTTCACTCCAAGTTACTACAGAAAGATAAAGCAGTCTAGTATTACTAAAAATGACCATCAAGCCTGGAAAGGCTGTGCTGAACATTTCTGGGTAAGGAGAGTTTGTGCACATGAGAAGATCAAAATCCAGCTAAGAGGGATTCAAACTTGTAAAAGATGCAGATTTAATTGTTTACTAGCCTCTTCCATCTCTCCTTGGGTATCTGTAGTTCTTTGATCAAAAATGGTATAGGGCATCTGTATCTGAGTCATGTTCCAGAGTGAAGATTATATACATCTATAACAGAGGGTTTTTTTTTTATTTGGAGTAGGGTAGGAACGGGGATTTTTTAGGAAGCTGGTCTTTAAGCAAAGGCTGGATAGCTATTATTTATATTGTAGAGGGAATACATACACATAAATATGTAACCCTATACATATATATGTGTCAATATACTCCTCTGATAGCTTCTGAAGTCCTTTGTACTTCTGTGCTTCTGTGGCTCTCTGTTCCATTTGGGGAGACTATGCTTAATTAGGTAATGTCTTTCAATAAATTCATATCAATGGTAAGAAGTCATGGAGCATGTGTGTCAGTGACCCCTTAAATTTAAATATTTAGTGAAAAAAATAATACACTTTCCCACGTGATGGTATGCTTTTCAGATCCCTTATACATGAAAGACCATTCCCAATAGTTCAACAAAGATTCATATTCTCTCTTTTGAATAAAAAAGAAAGTTTTTGTTTTTTCCGGTAGAAAGAGTTCTCCCCTCTCCTTTTTTTTTAAAGTAGGGCTTAAAAATTTATAATGTTAAAATATTAAAATAAATTTAAAAACCAATCATTTGAATGACAATGGCACAATGCAAGAATCATGACATTAAAGGACAGAGAGCTGACCTCAGAGTATGAATTACTGAAATCACATCTCAGATCTGACATTTATTAGCTCAATAAACTTATATGGGCAATTCACTTGAAATTTTAGGTTTCTGAATATGTCCATAAGACCAGAGGTTAACAAACAATTACCTATGAACCAAATTACACTTATAAGATTTTAATGGCTTGTGAGTTAATTTATTTTCTTTTTGGCATTTTAACCATTCTTAGCTCTTGGGCCTTACAAAGATAGGTGATGATAATGATTTGACCTATGGGACAAAGTTTGCCAATGTCTGCTCTAAATTGCAGAGATAGAGCCAACTTAAATTGATTGATGATGTTTCTTCACTTAACACTTCTCTGTACCTGGGAAATCATACGGTCATTAATTATCCCTATTGAACAAACAAATTATATGTCAGTACTCAAAATGCAGAAAAGAGTATTCTAGATAGAAGAAAAGCCCAGAAAGCCAGTGACACTGGATCAAAGACTAAATATAGAAAAATAGAGTATATGAATACTAGAAGAGAGAAAAGGACTAGATTAAGGTAGATTTTGTATGTGAAAGAGAGTATTTTGTATTTGATCCAAGAAGTGATACTGAGCCACTGAGTTTACTGAATAGGAATGTGACATGATCAAGCCTGCCAATTAGGAAAACTTTTTGGAGGCTGAATAAAGGAGGGATTAGAGTGGGGAGAGACTTGAGGCAATGGCAGACTGACTCATGAAAAGGCTATTGCAATAATCTAGGCTTGAGTTGATAAGGGCCTACAAAAAAAAAAAAAAGAAAGAAAGAAAATGGTTTGTTTTGACCTTTGGCACTAATTTTTTTTCTCAATTCTTGTCTTCTTATTAAATAACATTGTTATATTTTCACATACTTAGATAAATGAACTAATGCAACTCTATTATTAGTTATGAAAAAAATTGACCAGAATATTTGTATTATTTTATGTCAAATTACTCTCTTCTTTCTAATAAGCAAAAGCTCTTTAGAAAATCTGCCTTAGTTGGGTCACATGACAAGGTGCCTGTAGGCTTCTTTTCCCCTATAATAATATTCAATTTCAGCACATGCTTAGAGGCTTTCATAGCATTCTGTCATAGTATTTTGAGAATTAGCTTATTCCTTAAATGATTATAGTGCTTCACTGCCATCTTCCTTCATTTGTCAAGAAGATCAAGTGATTGTTGATTTAGGTAGTTGCTGGGCTCTTTGAGCTTCCTTGTTATGCTAATGTTTTTATTGGTTAAACTTCTCTAGGAAATGGCAATAGTCAATATATTTGCTTTTGTCCATTTCCCATTTTTCAGAGTCAACAATTTGTTTAAAGAGGTCAGATAGAAGATGGTGTAAATCTACCCAGTGTCTTTTTTTCATCTTTATCTTTTCATCTAATTTGGTATTGATTTTAACTTCTGCTCTAACCCATCTGTGATCTGACTACATAAAGATAGTTGATTCTCACACATTTCTTATATCTTTAACCAGTTTTGTCTTACCCATTAAGAGTCAACTTAATTTTTTTCTGTTATTTGATTCAACTCAGATTTAGTGCCTTTGAAATCTATTCTTGAAAAAATATATAAATCATTTACATTTTTGAACTATTGAATTATAAAGTCATGCTTCTGCCTAACTTTGTGTCATAATTAATGAGTAAATAGCATGCATTTTGTTTAAGTAATGACAATATTTGATGAGATTCTATAATATTTAGGATATTGAAGAATTATTGGACACATCATATGATATGTGTTTATATAATTTGTATACAACATAATATATAAATATACTGTATATTAAATGTATTCTTATAATATGCATATGATATATGTGAATTATTATAATGGCATAATACATTTTAACAGTTGTATATATAAATGTGTTCATATCTATGTACAACTACTTAGAGATTTGAAGATTGTCTTTAATGTAGAGCTTTAATTACATGAGTCAAGGAAATAAGCATCCCTCTTAGTGAATTCTTCATATGTATTGCTGAATGAACTTGATGAGATATGTGTATGTGTAATTATTACAAGATTAAGTCATTTTCATACCTTATATATATACATATATATATAGTTCAGCTTTAGAAAATTGCTTTTTCTAACAGGATCTTTTTCCAGTCATAGTTATAAAATAATATTTTGAGTTTGTCATTCTGCTCTCTGTTTGTTGCTTGTGGCCTAGGAACAGAGATTTGGGAGCAAAGCATGCTTGTCTTGCCCTTCTATCCTTTTGTGGCAGTTGGAGATACTATTTGGACTCTAGATTAGGAATTGTCACCAGGATAGAGTGATCTTCAGGAGAGAGTCATCACCAGAAATATAGACTGTGGGTCAGTAACTGGATAAACAGATTCCTGCAGGGCCATAGCAGAAGCGTGTATCTATGAAGCAAAATTACCAGTCATAAACCAAGTAACAATTGGAGAGTCTGTAGAGTTGCAGCAGGAGCCACTCAAGAAACAAAGTCTTGGGTCATAAATCAGTTCACAAACAGAGTCCAAATGGCTGAATCAGCCAGCCTGTCTATAAAGTAAAATCACAGATCATAAACCAGAGATTAGCTAATGCAGGCTCAACGTGTTTGTCCAGAGTGTTAACAGCCCTTGGGCAATTTATTCAGCAACTGAAGCACACAAGCTTGCTTTTTGATTTGGGGAGAGTAAGAGCTATCCATGCCAATCTGCACCCTGTCCCTGAAACAAAACAAAACAACAAAATATTATCAAGGTGATTTAGCCATTATGTTACAAGTGGTATGGACAATGGTTCTCTAAGTCATTTCAACTTGAAACTGTATCAAAAATTTTGACTTGCCCATTGTTTGGTGACAACACCCCCCATATATTTTATGTCTTTCTATATTCTGCCTAGAACATAACAATTTCCTGATAATCATCCTGGCTTCTAGTACAGTTTCTATTAAAGACTATGCATAGTAAAACTAGAGTGATTTTAAAAATCATGTTGATCTACACAAAAAGTTAAATGAAAGAGATGAAAGATAGTTCCATCATATACCATTGCAAGAAGCAAGATAATTTCTGAGACACTTGTTCAACATATTTTGATGTTTGTGGTGAAAATAAGGAAAATTATTTCTTGAATATAGCTACAGCTCATTTATCAAAATCTGTTTCTGATCATAATTTGGGAGAGAAAAGTCATGGAGAACTAATAATATAAACATCTAGTTTACTATTTGACCATTTCAATTATCTGGCTAAATTACATCTTAAGCCAAAATTTCTGCAAACTTGTTTCTTCCATCACTTGTGACTGTTTCATGAGATAGTATGATCAATGTTTTGTAATTCTCCTCCAAAAGGTTCTGACAACAAATTAGCATTCCAAATTTTTATTTCTTCCCTGAGCAATATGGTCAAAGATTGAACTGAAAGGGGAAAATATGCAGATGATATCTACAAAAGATCCATTAGCATTTTGATAACTTATTCATCAAACGTAATGTGATTATATTTGGATTTTAACATCTCAATCCCAATTATACAATCTGAGAAAGTAGAAATAGTACTAAAGAAGACAAATCCAGGATAGTACAATGGAAACTGGATTCGAATCAAAGGCCACGGGTTTAAATCCTAATCCTCTCCATTAGTTCCTATTTGAACTTGGACAAATCATGAAAACTCATGTGCTCAATTTTCTTAATTATTAAAAACCACAATTGGACTAGATGATTTCTAATGTTCAATATATTCCTAAAGCCATGATTCATGACATACATCAATTATGCTGAGTGAATTCATGCATTTTGAAAATACTGAAGGATTGATTTATTCTCAAGACAGCTTAAAAAAGTGAAGACACTAAATGACTGAGGAAACTCATTGAAGTTTAGAACAGAAAAAAAATGATGGAAAAGACATTAACTATCAACTATATGCTTATTTAGGTTTTATAAAAAATAATGAAAAACATATGTGTATATTTTAAGGATCAAAATAATAAAAAGGAAATTGACCATGGAGCATTTATGAAAGAATCTGGACAATAGTGTGTGAATAGAAGGGAATCAACATAACAGTGACACCACAAATCCATTGAAGTATGAACCTATAGCTTGCTAAATTATGAAATGTGTTTACTTTCAAAAGCTTAGCATAATTTTAGTCTCTTGAGTACTGGGACAGTTTAATTATTGTTTTTATATTGTTAGCAAACTCCTAGGGGATTCAAAGGATAGAGAATGAAATCAGAAAGACTTGAGCTCAAATCAGTCCTCAGACACTTATTTGCTATGTGAAATTGGGCAAGTTACTTACCCTCTGATTGCCTTAATTCTCTGGGGAAAGAAATGTCAAACCTTTCCAGTATCTTTGCCAAGAAGGATCACAAAGATTTAGACATGAGAGAGAACAATTGAACAACAATAAATTGTTAGGCCTTCATAGACAAATCAACAACAACAAACACCTAAAACATTATCGTGAGTGATGATTATTTGTAACTTTACAAAGCATTATATATGCATAATCACATGTTCCTCTAAAAAGAAAATATGAGGAAAAAACAACAACAGATATTGATGTGATCCTCACTTTACAGATGAGGAAATTAAGATAGAATTTAAGTAACTTACCCAAGGTCATATAGCTAGGTGTGGGATTTGAGGAGATTTGAACTCAAGTATTTCCATTTCCTAGTATCATGTATCAAGTAAAAATGTTTTTGAGATAATTGGTGCAAACATCATTGTTTTCATTTTACTAATGAAAAAATTGGAGTTCAGAAAGTAAGATGATTTGCCAAGGATCACATATCAATGTCTCAAAATTAGGTTTTAAAGCCAAGTCTCAAATTTCAAACATAGTGCTTTTTCTTTTAGCACTTTTCTATTGTATTTCTCTACCCTAATTCCTGGAATATTTTATTTCTGTCATTTAGGTGAGATTGAGTGTATAATTTTCCTGATTAAACAGCAAGATTTTTGAAAGTAGCGATTGTACCTCTTATTTTTTGCTATACCACACAGCATATTCCACAGTGTTTTGCAAATTGTCATTCTTAAGTTTTCGAAAAACTCTAATGACATCAGTGGGTGATATCATGACTTGAGGGTGAATTGAATTTAAGTGAGGCAAAGTTGCACATCTTCAGTCTCACTTTTTCTCTTCCTGAGTCTTTGAAGAAAAATGGCAAGATAGAAATCAGAATGGCTGGCAATGACCAAGATTGCAGTAAAAGACCTTAACATACTTGATGCCTAATCAAGCTCTAAGTGATTTCTCCACAGTACCTGGTTCAGCCAACTTTGTGGTCATTAGAATATACTGTTTTCAACTACCCATTCCATCAGCAGAGAAAGTCTTTTCAAGCTTGGTATAAACATTCCCCTAACTTACAAATAAGTTTGAAGTTTGTTGGTTATTTTCAACCTGGTTTAGTCTATATACCAACATAATTTACTGGGACATGGACACTTCACACACTATAATTTCATGGTCACAAATGAAACAGGTATATCAGGTAAACAACAAAAATAAATGAGCAGCCCTGAAAAAGGTTTTGTAAGCCATCATATCAGAAATATTGTTTCTGAAAATCCCCATGTAACCCATTTTATATATAGTAGTCAGTCAAAAAGCAATATTCTTATTAAATGAATGAATGTATGAATAAAGTAAGGTCATAGAGAGATTAGAATCTCACTTCTCAATTCTTTGTGGCATATTTGGAAACCAACTTATCATTCGGAATGGAATGCTCACAGCTCTCATTTCAAACAGTTAAGAATATACAGATCCTTTATTCTTGGGATTTGTTTCATAAATAAGATAGTCATAGAACCAAAGATGAGTTGGGAGCTTCTTATTATACAGGAATAAAGGATGCTAATAGCTTGGTATGTGGATTCCCACAATACTAAAATATGTTATCATCAACTCAATTAGTTAGGCTTAGCAAAGTTCCATGAGCATCATTAAAGCTTGAGGAACCTGGCTTATGAATTCCTTGTCCTATTCTAAGTCACTAGAAAACTTGACTAGGGTAGGCTAACATCTGTTAACATAACATAACATAACATAACATAACAACTTAAGGAAAGTTATTTATAATTTTAATTAAAATATCCACATATTTAGATCAAGCACTATAGCATAAGGGACAGCTAGGTGATGCAGTGGATAGAATCCTGGACCTTTAATTAGGAAGCCTAAGTTCAAATGTAGTATACATACTAACTGGGCAAGTCTTTATACCCTGGTTGCCTCAATCTTCATCTGTAAAATGAGTTGAAAATTTCTCTTTAAAAGTTCGATAGAATTCACTTATGAATCCATCTGCCCCTGGAGATTTTTTCTTAGGGGGCTCATTAATGACTTGTTCAATTTCTTTTTTTCTAAAATGGGACTATTTAAGTATTTTTTCCTCTTCTGTTAAACTGGGGATTTTATATTTTTGTAAATCTTTATCCATTTCAGTTAGATTGTAAGACTTGGGGCCACAGATTTGGGCAAAATAGCTACTAATTATTGCTTTAATGTCTTTTTCCCTGGTGGTAAATTCACACCTTTCATTTTTTTATGCTGGTGATTTTTTTTTCTTTTCTTTTTCTGATCAAATTAACCAAAGTTTTATTTATGCTGTTATTTTCTTCATAAAGCCAACTATTAGTTTTGCTAATTGTTTCAATAGTTTTCTTAGTCTCTTTTTTATTAATTTCTCTGTTAAGTTTCAAATTTTCTAATTTGTTTTTTTTTAATTTATTTTTTCCTAGCTTTTTTAAAGTTGCATTCCTAATTCATTGATTTCCTTTTATTTGATTTATGTATCTATTTAGAGATAGAAAATTTCTCCTAAGAACTGCTTTGGCTGCATCTCCTAGGTTTTGGTATGCTGTCTCATTATTGTCATTTTCCTGGATGAAATTATGGATTGTTTCTGTGATTTGTTGTTTGACTCACTCACTCTTTAGAATTAGATTATTTCATTTCTGATTGGTTTTTAGTCTCTTTCCCTGGCCCTTTATTTAATCCCTGGCAATTTTCATTGCATTGTGGTCTGAAAAAGGAATCATTTAGTATTTCTACCTTTTTGCATTTGATTGTGTGTTTTTTATGCTTTAATGCATGGTCAGTTTTGGGGTAGGTGCCATGTACTGCCGAGAAAAAGGTGTATTCTTTTCTGTCCCTATTTAATTTTCTCCAAAGGTCTATCATAGCTAGGTTTTCTAGGATTCTATTAAACTCCCTGATTTCTTTCTTGTGTATGTTGTGGTTAAATTTGTCTGATTCTGAGAGGGGAAGTTTGAGGTCCCCCACTAGTACAGTTTTGCTATCTATTTCTTCCTGTAACTGGCTTAAAATCTTATCTAGGAATTTGCCTGCTCTACCACTTGGTATATACACATTTAGTATCATTACTACTTCATTATTTACAACATCCTTTATTAAGTTGTACTTTCCTTCTTATCTCTTTTAATAAAATCAATTTTTACTTTTGCCATATCTGAGATCAGAATTGCTATCTTTGCTTTTTTTTTTTTTTACTTCATCTGAAGCATAATACATTTAATTCCAGTCTTTTACCTTATTCTATATGTGTCTCTTGGTGTCAAATATGTTTCTTGTAAACAATATATTGCAGAATTCCCTTTTTTAAATCTACTCTGCTATTTGCTTCCATTTTATGGAAGATTCCATCCCATTCATTTTTTAGTTATGATTATCAACTCTGTATATTCCTCCAACTTATTTTTCCCATATATACTTTCATTCTCTCCACTCTGTCCTTAGTTTTGTGTGTGTGTGTGTGTATGTTTGTGTGTGTGTGTTTGTGTTTACCCACCCCACTCACTACCTTATCTCCTATCACCCTCCCACACCCCTTTTCTTGGTAGCATTTTTTAAACCTACTCCTCTCACTATCTTATCTTCTATCAATCCTTCTCCTTTCTCTTACCTTTTCCCTTAGTGTTTCTCCCCTCCCTTCTATCCTGTCCCTCCCTTTTCTTTTCCTCTTTCTCCTCCTACTTCTTTGTAAGGTTAGATAAATTTCTAAATTATACCTTCTTAAAGCCAAAACTATTGAGATCAAGTTTCAGACAATGTTCAATCCCTTCTCTGCTTTCCCTGGATTGTAACAGGGAATTTGTACTTCTTCATGTGAAGGAATTGTCCTATAATACCATCCTTTTCCTCTTTTCCAGTACAGATCTTTTCCTGCCTCTTCATGTATTTTTCTTGGATATCATCACATCAGAGTCTATTCAGAACCACACCCTCAGTCCATGTGATGCTTCCCTCTGTCTGTCCCAGATATTGTTTTCCTGTCTAGTGATGTTAACAGTTTAACCTTTAAATATATATTTTCCCCTGTTTACCTTTTTGTGGTTCTCTTGAGTCCTGTGTTTGTAGATTAAATTTTCTGCTTAGTTCTGAGTATTTCAATAGAAATGATTGAAAGTCTCTTCATAGGGCAGCTAGGTGATGCAGTGAATAGAACACAGCACTGAAGTCAGGAGGACCTGAGTTCAAATCTGCACTCAGACACTTAGCATTCCCTAGCTCTGTGACCCTGGGCAAGTCACTTAACCCCAATTGCCTCAGCAAAAAAAAAAAAAAAATAAATAAGTCTCTTCATTGAAACTCCATCTCCTCCTCTGAAAGATGATGCTGAGTCTCACTGGGTAGTTAATTCTTGGTTATAACCCTAGGTCCTTTGCCTTCCAAACTGTGGTACTGCAAGCCCTTTAATCCTTTATTGTAGAAGCAGCCAGATCCTGGGTAATCCTGACTGCTGCTTCTTGATATTTGAATTGTTTTTGCCTGGCAGCTTGCAGTATTTTTTCCTTCACGTTATATTTTTGGAGTTTCACAAAAATGCTCCTTGGGCTTTTTCTTATAGGATCTCTTTCCAGAGGTGATTGATAGGTTCTTTCAATGAGTATTTTTCCTTCTGTTTTTGAAGCAGATTTTCTTTTTAATTGGTCTCTTCTGGATCTATTTTCCAGGTCAACTGCTTTTCCAATGAGGTATTTTACATTTTCTTCCCTTTTTTCATTCTTTTTAGTTTGTTTGACTGATTCTTGCTGTCTCAGAATGTCATTAGTTTCCATTTTCCCGTATTAGTTTTTAATGTGTTATTTTCTTCAATTACCATTTATATCATTTTTCCCATTTGGTTTACTCTACTGTTTAAGGAATTTTCTTCAGACAATTTTTTTCCTTCCTTTTCCAAATTGTTGACTCTGTGATGTATACCTCTCATTTCTTTTCTCATTTTTTTCTTCTATCTCTCTTATTTGCCTTTTGAAGTCTTGTAGGAGAATTTCCAAGAAGCCTCTTTGGCCTTGAGAACAATTTATATCACTCTTTGAGATTTCTTCATTTTGTCCTCATTTGAGTTTGTTTGGTCTGCCTTGTCACTATAGTAACTTTCTATGGTCAAGGTTCTTTACTGCTTCTTGGTCATTTTTCCCCTTATCTCTTGGTATTCCCTTTTTTTTAAAACTTTTAAGGTAGAGCTCTGCTCCTGGTTAAAAATAGGGCTATTTCAAGGTATCTGTGCAACTCTGAGTCTTGGCTTTCAGCACAGGAGCCCCGTGTGTTTGAAAGAGTAGCTTTGCCTGTTCAGCAAACACCCTGGTTTCCCAGAGTTTGCCTGCTATGTTCAGGAAACAGTCTAGTTTCCCAGAGTTTGCCTTCTGAGCTGGGACAGGAAGCTGCCCCATTGATGGGCTCTTCTACTGAGCCAGGACTGAGGAATTTAGTTGCTGATTTGCTATCATTGAGATCCTCTCACTGGCTTTCCTGGAATCCAACCTACCTAGGCTGAACATTTTTTTTTTTTTTACTCCAGGGAGACGGACCTTCCTTGATGGTTTTTTTTTTTTTTTTTTTTTTTTTTTTTTTTTATAATTGTTTTATAAAATAT
>JAJPUD010014572.1:0-40324 GCA_023553655.1 Myrmecobius fasciatus | reverse complement strand
GAAGTATTATTTGAAGACTTCCTGAAAGAAGCAAGATTCTTACTGACTCAATAGATTTAAGAAGGCTTCAGAGATAAGGTGGTATTTTAACCAGGTTTTCAAAGATGAGAAGAAATTTAGCAGGAAGAGACAGGCCAGGAGGAGCATTCCAGGAACAGAGAATCTTGCCAACGAGGTCTCAGGGTCAGAGATAGGCAGAGAAAGATGGTAAATAGCCCACCATGGCCAAAGCCTAGAGTTTATGATGGTGAATGGTGTAAAATATGTCCAGAAAAATTGATTGGAGCTATATGAAGGAGGACCTTAATCATTCATGAGCAATGGGATCCAATCAGGGAGATTGAGCAAAGCGATGATATGATCAGAGCCAGGAAGACTAGTATGTAGGAGGGTGTGATGGTGAAGAGGCCTCTTAGAAAGCTTTGAAGTCTAGATGAATGGTAATGGTAATGATCTCACCTAGGGTGAGATCAATGAATCTGGTGCCTCAAGGTCGACCTGAGGCAAAGACAAAAAAGAGACTGGAGTCAAAATCACGAGGTGAGCAGCTATCTGGAGCTTCTAGCGTCCCCTCTTCAGCAATGGTCATCCCACCTGCAGAGACAGACCAGAACATTGTAGATTTTTTTTTGCCATTAATAATAAAGAAGGGGATCATTTGGAATGGAAGAAAACTTCTGAGGTGGGAATTCGCTTCATCAGTGCAGGTTGTGGCTATGATTTAGTAGTTGCATTAACTCTTCCTAAAAACACATTTGGAAGAGACTTTGGATAGTAAATCCAAGGATGTTGCTTCAAGTAGATAAGGTTGGTGGAAGGTAGGATTTGAATCAGGCCTTCCTGACTCTGGGGACAACCTTCTGTTTACAACCCCAGTGTTTTGCATATCTTATACTTTCTAAAGCACTTTCCCATAAAGGTGAGGTTCTTTCCATTTGACAGATTTGATAAGGAGCTTCAACATGTTGTGATCTGCTCATGATCATACCTAGTGAAGAACCAGAGCCCCAAATAAAGTCTCCTCTCTAGCCCAGTAATCAATCCTTGAGATTCTTTCAATCTAGAAGAATTGTAAATAGAGAAACTTAGGTAACAAAGAGGACAAGATCACCTCTCAAGGCAGGTTTCTCCAAGTCTTTGGCATGCTAGCTGGTAGAGCTGTGAGATATGATCAAATAGAAATGTAGGAAAAGGAACAATTGGTACTGGATCCCAGGGACTACTCAAAAAGATCTTTTTTCCCATCTGAGGTACAGTTTCATCAGAGGTTAAGCTTGACTTGGATCCTCCTACTGTGTCCTAGGCACTGAGAATCCTGAGATGAAAAATTAACATGGTAGGTGAAGGAGGAGAGAAGCTAGAAAACAGATATTGGTTAGAAAGCTAAATCACTTTTCAAAACCAGAGGTAATGAGGGCCTGGCATAATAGGGTAGCTGCAGTTCAAATGAGGAAAAGAGGATGATTTTAAAAGATCATGGAGCACGATCAAAGAGCTGAGGTGGTTGATCAGATGTGAACAGTTCAGAACACAGAAGGATCAAAGATATTTAAAGACTGAGTGACAGGAAATTGGTGGTATGGTCAACAGTAACTGGAAAGTTAGAGTGAAGAGGTTTTTATTGAAAGACAACAAACTCAGGTTTAGACATGTTAAGTGTAAGGAATTGCTGAAACATACAAGTGAAAGTGTGCAGAAAGCAATAGGAAATGTAAAGCAGGAATTTGGGGGAAGCATTAGGTTTGGATAAATTGATTTGGCATACAATCACCAAAAGGATATTAATAGATCTAAGTCTGATTATGTTCCCCTTCTCAAGAAGCTTCAGTGACTTCCTATTGCTATTGGGCTTAAATATAAACTGAGATTTAATGAACTCCCCAATCTGAATTGAACCTGTCTGTCTAATTATTTTCCCTCATTCATTCTGTGTTTTAGCCAAAACGACTTTTTCCTGCATGCCTTTGCATAGGCTCTACCTTGCCATGCATTTCTTCACTTTTTTTTTTTTTTTTTTTTTTTGCTGAGGCAGCTGGGGTTAGTGACTTGTGACTTGCCCAGGGTCACACAGCTAAGAAGTGTTAAGTGTCTGAGGTCAGATTTGAACTCAGGTCCTCCTGACTTCCACTTCGCCACCTAGCTGCCCCTTGCCATGAATTTCTATAATGGTCTCCTTCCACACATCTGTCTCTTAGGATCCCAGCTCCCTTCTAGATTCAGTACTACCTCTGACCCTTCCTCATTGGTCAGGTGGTTGGTTCTATCCCTCATTCCCCATTAAAATTACTTTGTATATGGTTTATATTTACTTCTCTGAGCATGTATTCCTTCAGATACAGCGTAAGCTACCTGACAGCAGGGAATATTTTATCTTTTCCTGGAACATAGTGGGTGCTTGGTAATCCTTGTTGAATGAATGAGAGTCACCTATATGGAATTGATCATCAAAGCCATATGAATACGTAAGATTGCCAATTGAGAAAGTGTACATAAAAGAAAGAAGATGCTTGAGGACAGAGCCTTGGGGGACATCCATATTTATACTTCTAACATAGGATCATAGGATTTAGAGCTAGAAAAAACCTAAAAGAACATGTCACCCAACATTCATTTTATAGATCAGGAAGATCACATAAGTTACTGGCAAGTAGCAGAGGTAGGATTTGAATTCAGGTAGGCTGACTTCAAATCTGGTGCTCTTTATACTATGTCATCAAAGACAGACGAGCAAAGAGGACCAAAAAAAAAAGAGCAGTCAGATAGGTAGGAGTGTCAGGAAGAGAATGCCATGGAAGCTAAGGGAGGAGACAACATCAAAAAAGGAAGTAGTCGGTATCACAGACTGGTCAGGAAGATCAAGGAAAATGAAAAGACTGAAAAATGTCCACTGGATTTAACAGTTGTCATTAGGGACATGGAGGGGGTGTGTGTGGAGTTTTTGTAAAGTGAGGGAGTCAGAAATTAGCATGAAAGGATTGAGGAATGAATTAGTTGGTAACATGGAAGTCATGACAGTGAATGTGTTCTGCCTTTTCTGGAATTATAGCAGAAGAAAGAGGAGGCTTTCTGGGTCTACAAGAGTTTTTATAGGTATGTGGTTTTTTGATGAGTAGGAACCTATTCATGGCTCTGGATTGAGGGAAGGAGATAGGGAGCCCGTAGAAATTTAGAAAAATTCAAAGCGAGGAAATATTTAGTTGAGTGAGACACTACAGGAGATAGAAGGGATTCAGATTAAGGGTATAAAGGGAGGAGTTATCCTTGGCAAGAGAGCCAATTCTCTGAGACTGAAGACAGGACAGGTCAAGAAAAACATAGGAAGGTTTTGGGGTATGGGGAAATTGTGCGTTTCACAATAAAGAAGGCAAGGAATTTGCTAAGAGAGGAGGGGTAGAGGTGAAGTTGTCTGTTTAAAGAAAGGGGAAAATTTGTGACAGCTGCTTAAAGAGGGCATGATAGGAGTCAAACATTAAAGGATTTCAGTGTAATGACAACAATTCAGATTAGTATGAATTTGTAATGGGATTCATCAACTTTGTGACTTCTGCTTATAGTGCTGTTAGCTCAAGAACTAGAGCAAAGTTATCTAGTGTGGGTCTTAAAGAACAAGGATCAGGGATTTGAGGATGGAGGGTTACTCTTTATCTTGCTGAAATGTCATTCAAGGCTATAAATGAAGGGAAATCAAGTCAGAACAGGAATGATTAATTGAAAGAACTGGAAAAAAATTAAGGGATTGAAAATCATAATGAGGGCAAAGCAACAGACTCAAGAGCAAGGACAAAGAAACAGAAAGATAGGAGCTTGTAATCAGAGAGAAATTTCAGCGTTCAGGATCTCAAAAATGATGTTTGGAGTCCAAGATGTCTTACATTCTCTTATAGGTAACCATAGGATTGAAGATTATGGAAATTGAGGGGATTTAAAAGACCAGGGTGTGATGTAGTAGATAGTCATGGACTTAAAATCAGCCTAATGTTGGTTTCAAATCCTGTCTCTGATCATTTTTAAATAGATTTTTATCAATATTTTTTTCATTTTAAATCAGCTAGATTCCCCTTTCTTTCTCCCTCTCCTCTTTCATCCCAACAGAGACCCATGTCTTAAAACAATGATTTAACAAAAGAAAAAGGGGTGGGGGAAAAAAAGAGGAGAAAACCAACAAAACTAACTCACACATCATCAGATGCAAAACGGTCTCTGATTCTTCCAAGCTGTGTGACTAGGGGCAATTCCCCTAACTTCTCGGACTGCTTCCTCATCTGTGAAACAGGGTTAATGATACGGCCAGTATCAACCACCCACGTGATTCTTAGGAGACTCAAATGATGTAATGTCTGCAAAGCAATTGAAAGTCTCAAGCTCTGTAGAAATGTCATTTATTATTATTATCATCAACAACAACAACTATAACTATTAGAAGGGCCCCCAATTGAAGTCACAAAAAATAGTGACAGTGTTTAAGGAGAAGAGGAGCATTTAGGAATCAAGAAATAAAATCATTGAAGAAAGTGTGACAGTGATCACACCAAACTTTCCCCATTGGTTCCTGGACCTAATTTAAAAGTTCTCTGGGAAAAAGCCAAGTTACTGAGAAGTCTCAGGGCCTGCTTGGTCTCCTTGAATCTTCAGCGGTACATTTCCTTGTAGTCACCTGTAGCTATATTAGATGCAACTGTGAAAGACAGCATGGTAGAAAGCCCTTCACCCATTATAATGATCACATACATTTGTCTGGGGAAAGGAGGATGGAATCACAGGGTTGAGATTTGGACAGACCTTAGAAGTCTTCTAGACCAACATCATTATTCATTCAATCAGGATTTTTCTTATTTTGTTAATATCTTTTGTTTCTATATCACCTAAAATTTCCCCTCTATCCCTTCTTCCCTTGCCTTGGAAAGACATCCCTTATTACAAAGAATTTTTTTAAAAGGTAAGGGAAGAGGGGCAGCTAGGTGGTGCAGTGGTTAGAGCACCAGCCCTGAAGTCAGGAGGACCTGAGTTCAAATGTGATCTCAGACATTTTCCTAGCTGTGTGACCCTGGGCAAGTCACTTAACCTCAATTGCCTCAGCAAAAAGCAAAAAAAAAAAAAAAAAGGTAAGGGAAGAAGAAGAAGGGAAATAAGCATTATAGATCACCAGATTAGGAAAAAAATTTTCTCATGTCTCTTCTTTAGGGTCATATATGTGCCTTCTAATTTTGCAGCATTCATTTGTTTTGTGGTTCTTTCCATTTACATTTCAACAGGCATTTATTAAATTCCAAAACATTTGGCACTTTACACAAAAAAAATTTTACAAATGAGGAAACTAAGGCCCTGAGAAAGGAGGCAATTAGTCCAAGGCCACACAAGAAATAAATAACTAAAGCCAGGATACAAACCTGGATCCTGTCATTCCAAATCTCCTGCTCCCTAATGATATGGACTACTAAACCTTTTACATTCCTGATCAAATTTCATCTTCACCACAACCTTATGGGAATAGGGGCTGCAAAGATGACTTCTCCCCATTTTGCAAGTGAGAAAACTGACTTTCAAAGAAGTTAAGTGATTTGCCTAATTGCTTGGTCATAGGTCTATTAAGTAACAGTGTTAAGGTTCACAATGGGACCTTCTGGCCTCAAATCTAGTCTTCCTTTCCCCATCCCATGTTGTGGTTGGTGCTTTCTTACCCTCTATAGAGTGAGGAGTGAGAAAAGATAGGCTGATAAAGGTGGTGTTCTTTCTTAAGTGCTTTCAATACTGGGAATTAGGAGACTTGGATGCCGCATTCAAGATGCTAAGATCCCCTACAGGCTTAAAATTCAGTGACATTGTCCTTGGAGACTGAGCCTGAAGTCAGGCTTGTTCTCTCTTCCTTTATTACCCCACTTTGGGTTAGATTTGGTTCCCCTCTTCCTTCTCATCAGTTCATTAACAACAGTACTTACTTAATAACTCTGCTTTATGAGGCAAGGCCTGGACTTCAGTGTTATTAATTAGCTGTTGATTTCTGCTTCTGGGCTATTAAGCCTCTGGCCAATGCTGAGAGTTGAACAGGCAGACCTTAGGGAAACTTTTTCTTCTCCCCTGCTCCATTTTGAGCCTTAGGAGCTGGAGTCCAGAACTAAGGTGAGCATTCTCTCTTTTCTTCATTCCCTCTGGGATTCACCAGATACACTTATACCAGCTTATACTGATCTAATCTTCTGTATTTATAAAGCGTTTTCTTTAGTCACTCTATAAAGTTAATAGACTCCTATTTAATAGATGCAGAATCCAATTCCCAGACAGGTGAGGTCACTTGTTCAAAGTATCTGCTGGCAGAGCTGGGATTCAAATCCAGGTTCTCCAATTCATATCCCTGCCCTCTTTCCACTATTCTGTGATGCTTTTCTGCCCAAGGCTAGACAAAGTAACTGCAGACCAAAGGAAAAAGCCTGTCATTGGGATATTGAAGGCCCAGGAAAGTCCACTCTGGAATCAGAGCATCTCATATTCCTAGAAAGGACCTTTCAAATCGTTTGGTCCAAGCCCTATCCTGTTCATGCCCTTCTATAATGTCCTCAACAAGTAGTCATTTAATCTCTACTTGAAATCAAGGAACATTATCCAGAGGGATATATCAGTGCTCAATAGCCTCGATGTCTGAGAAGACTTCTTAAGTATCTTCCTGGGGTCCTTCTGGGGCTCTAGAACAGGACCCATCTCTATGGAATGAAACTGGGTTATGTAGAAATCAAGAATGGAAATAATCTCTTGATTAATTATAATGAATTCAATGCAGTCACTAATGTTCTAGATAATAGCAAGGGAATTGAACTATCTTCTTCAATGGTTTGTTGAAGAGGGAAAGAATAGTTGAAAAAAAATTTATTTTTTTTCTTTGTTAAATCTTTTTATTTGCAAAACATATGTATGGGTAATTATTCAACACTGACCCTTATAAAGCTTTGAAAAAAAATTTTAAAAGTAGAAGAGATATAATTCCCAAATGACAACTGCAGAGTGATTTTGTTAGAAACTAGACAGTAGGCAATGGACTGAGTAAAAGAAGACCTGGAGATCTACATAGACCAAAAGAGCTAATTCCTTTGCAAAGGATATCAGGTCTCCTTGAATCTGGGATGTGATGAAAAGAATATGATGTGGACTCAGTCCTATACTTGGCTTTACTATAGCTATGGGAATGGTGAATGAAGAACACTCTTAATAGTAATACCTTTCATTTCTGTAGTGCTGGAGGGTTTACAAAGCTCATTCTTTTACAAGGCTCATCTTACAAGATGGGTTGTGCAACTATTATTTTTCACATTTTCAAAGACAACCAAAAATCCAGAGGATCAAAGGGAGGATTTGAACATAATCCAAACCAGTGATCTTTCCACTACACCACTCTCTAGGTCAGTGACAATTTTTAAAGAGCTTGAACGCCAGCCCAAGATCTGGATGTGATAGGCAGTTGGGAGCTGTTGAAGGTGATCAGATCTGTGCATTAAGAGGACAAATCTGACAGCAAGTGCAAGGTAGAGCAGAGACAGAACAGACCAGAGACTGGAAGACCAATTAGGACGATGTTATGCTAGTCCAGACAAGGAGTGATGAGTATCTTGTCTATGGTGGATACTGGAAATGGAGCAGAGAAGACAGATGAGAGAAATTTTACTACATATTTCAGTTCAAATCCCAAAATCATTACTTCAGACCTAAGCTAGGCCCTAGGGAAAGTCTAGGGTCATCTACCAGGAATGGTAAACCCTTAGTTCCTTTAGACTCCTGGATTAATGGGAATCCCTAAAGTTACCTGGAAGCTGGAGTGAGGGCTGTTACATTCAAAGGTCCTTTAGTGTCTCCCCTCTCCCTGCCCTCAACCCCCAGCTCAGCTATATCAGGCTCCAGAATAGAAGAAAGGTTGTTCTACAAACAGCCTATTAGACTTTGCCCTCTGCCCCAGGGAAGAAAATGGCCCAGTGCCTCTGAGGCTCGAATATCCCAACCTAAAATAATCCAGTAGATTTCCAGGTTGGGAAATATATTGGCACAAGGACACAAGATGCATTTGATGGGGAAACTAGAAATCTGGCTGTACCTTCCAATGAGAGACAGGTTAATTCGTGTATGTCAATTGTATCTATATATCACAAAACCTTTCAAGGCTATTAGGCACTAAGACTATCTGTGCTTAGCACAGGCCCTGGCACAAAGTAGGAACTTAATAAATGTTTACTGATTGACCTTCTCTATGCAAGACTCTTTCTTTCCCTATTGTATGTTTACCAGTCACCAGGGAATTTCTGAAATTTTAAAGTATAGATTAATCACACACTTTTCCTGCTTGTATGAATGCCCTTTTCCTTTCTGGTCCTACCAGACCTGAGAGCATCCCCCACCTCCACCACCATCAAAGGCAAAGGCTGGAATCTGTACCTGGTGAGGCAAGAACCCCTTAGTAACCAGGAGAAAACAGAGAGCAGATGTTTTTCTTCTCGTTTTGTATTATCCCTCACAACTCTTCAAATGGTGCCCAGTACACAGGAGGCACACAACTATGATTTCATTGTGGGAGAGAATGGGGTGTGCACAGTGCCTGAGTCACCCCCAGAGCAGGCAGTAGGACATCCCCTGGAATAGATGGCAGTGGTCAGTGCCCATGGGAGATAGTAAGATGTGCATGGGTGATGGACTCTCTCTCTGTGTCTGTCTCTCTGTCTCTCTGTCTCTCTATCTCTCTCTCTCTGTCTCTGTGTGTGTGTCTCTCTCTCTTTTTCTCTTTCTCTCCCCCTCCCCCCTCAGAAAATCAGTATCACCTTAAGTAACACATGCTCAAAAACATGGGCATGGTCAGGCCCCTAGGGGATCGGGGTCTATTTTGGATTTCTCTCCCAGGAAGTGACAACAGTAGAGCATTGACAGGAAATCAGTTATTTTTATAGCTACCAGGTGGCCCTGGGCTAAAGGGATGGGGGTAGGGGACAGGGGAGCTGATGAGATGAAGAGTGGAGAAGTTAGTGCTTTCTCCAAAATCCTAGGATAAGAGACATGGAGCTGGAAGAGACCTCAAAAGTCCAACCTCCTCATTTTACACATGAAGAAACGGGGGCCAAGGGAAGTTGTAACTGCCCACGGTCATATAAGAGGTATAACAGGGTATAAGTGACATAACGACTTCAATCTCTGATGGCATGTTTCAATGCAACATTCTCTCCACTACACTATATAGGTATGCTTTTTTCCTTCCTGGTCCTCTCTCTGGTCTTCTCTCTTTATTCCTCTGCCTAATATTAGGGTATAGGCTGACACTAAGGTTTTTGTAAGGTCCTTGAGAGTAAAACATGCAAACAAACCAAAAAAAAAAAAAACCCAAAACCTTGAAAGACCAAATTATATTTATCATCTTCACCCTGAGCCTATAGCTTTGTATACCATAACTTCGGGGTGATGCAGTAGATACAATGCTGAGCCTGAAGTCAGGAAGCCCTAAATTCAAATCTAGCCTCAAATACTTATCAGGTATGTAACCATAAACCTTTTAACTTCTTAACCTCTCCCAATCTCAGTTGGGAGATAGCACCTACCTCCCAGAGTTGTGTGAGCATCAAATAAGGTAGTATTTTTGGAAATGTTTAGCACAGTGTTTGGCATATAGTAGTTACTATATAAATATTAGCTACTATCATCATCATCATGATTAATCTCATCATTATGATGTCTACATTTAGGCCATCATCCTCACATCCTTTCCTAACCCTGTTTTCCTCAACCTTACTCTGCCATGGAAACCTTGAACTCTACCTGGGCCAACTATTTCCAATTTGTTGTTGTTTGGTCATTTCAGCTGGGTCTGACTTGTTGTGATGCCATTTGGGGTTTTCCTGGAAAGACATTGGAGTCGTTGGCCATTTCCTTTTCTAGTTCATTTTATAGATGAGGAAACTGAAGCTAACAGGTTAAATGACTTGCTCAGGATTGCACAGCTAGTAAGTATCTAAGCCTAAATTTAAACTCATGAAGATGAGTTTTTCAGACTCCAGACTGCTTTCTGATATTAGATAAGTTTTTTTTTTATTTAGTATAGAGCTATGCTTCCACACCACTTTCAAACTATCTGTACATTGTATGGTTGCACAAATAGCCTCTCCCTCTCAGCTTCCTTTTATTTATTGTGTTCCTTCCTTAGAATGTAAGCTCTTTGAGGGTAGGAACTGTCTTATTGCTTGTATTTCTAGCTCAGTGCTTAGCATAGTGTCTACCACATATAAATGCTCCACCTACCTCATAGATATTTGATAAATATTTGCTTTATAAAGGATACCAGCATAAGAATGGCTTAGTATGTCAATAAGCCTTTAAGTTTCATCACATTGATACATCTTTCTTCATGCTGAGGTATTATTTCCATTACAAAGATAAGGAAACTGAGGCTTAGAAAAGTAAAAGGACTTAACAGAGTCACACAGATAAGAGGTATCAAGAACCAGGATTTAAATCCAATGATGCTTCCCTGGGCCTTAGTTCTGGACTTGCTTTAGGACTTTACTTGAATCCTAGATATCTTTCATTTTATATTTCTTACTAAATGTCTTTGATCCCTGAATCCCCATCCCAAGACCCAATCTACAGAAACTTCCTGGCCCCTGAGTCTGCTTGGCTCCTGGATCTGAGCTCTCCTGAAACCTCTCCTTTTCTTCTTCTCACTCTCAGAACACTTTCTTCTCTCTTTCCCTTCTACTTCATATCTACATGTTCCAGTCCTCAGGAATGTAACTTTTTAAGTTTTATCTATAAGGCAAACAGAATACACCAGGGGAAGAGTGTTAGAAGTGGTAATACAAGAAACCTAGCTCAATCTCAGATGAAAGGGCCCTCCACTTCCCAAGCTGGTGTGTACTCAAATTCTCCCAGGCTTAGCCTCATTACCCTAATTTCCCAGGGACTCAAGCACTACACTCCCCATCCCCACCTTCACCCTCTTACAATTCCCAAGAGAACATTATTTATTCTCTTCAGATCACATCCAAATCAAATGTGGGTTTTGGTCTAAGCTATTGGTCCATTCTTCCAAGCCCTGGCTCACTGTCAACCAATAAGAAAACCCCCTTATAGCCTAGGAGGCTTGTGACATTTCAGTCATAGTAATCCCTCCTAATAACATTCAGATTTAAGTAGTGCTTTAAGATTTACAAAGAACTTTCCTTAACCAATGAGAAAGTAATTCAATTCATCAAATGTTTATTAAAAGCCTACTAACAAGCAAAGCACTCTGCCCGGTTATAGACTATTATACTGACAGTTAAAATGAAGGGGGTGGTGATAGAAAAACTGAAAGTACAGTAACATGCAGTAGTGAATCAGGAATTCCTGATTCCTGAAGTTAACCAGTCCAGCCCCATGTATGTCTTTATCATTATTCCTTAATAAAATGTAAGCTCCTTGAAGACAGGGACTATTTCAGTTTTTGCCCTTGTGTTCCAGCACAAAGCACATGTTGTTAAATCATCTTAATCATGTCCTATTCTTTGTGATCCCATTTGGAATTTTCTTGGCAGGGATACTAGAATGGTTTGCCATTTCCTTCTCCAGTTCATTTGATAAATGAGGAAACTGAGGCAGATAGGGTTAAGTGACTTGCCCAGGATCACACAGCTAGTAACTGTGTGAGAACAAATTTGAATTCAGGTTCTCTTGACTCTAAGGTAGGTGATCTATCCACTGCACCACCTGGCTGCCCACCTGGAACATAAGGGATACATAATGGATGCTTAGTGAATTTAATTTGACCTCCCTTATTAAGGAAATTGGGACCTTGAGAGTTTGAGAAGTCAACTAAAGTAGTAGAGCTAAGAGTCAAAACCATGGCCTCTGACTCTAAATCCAGCACTCTTTTCTTACTGACCCAGGATGTAAGAAAGAATACTAACTGGTATGGGAAGGTTGAGATAGGAGAAGATGGGGAATACTTCGTGGGGGAGATGGCATCTCTGCTGTTGTTTGAATAGAGAAAAGTATTCTGCATAGTGAAAATGAGAAAGAAGGGCATTCTAGGCGTGAGTGAGGATTCCCAAGGAGACTGGAGATGGCATATGGAGTTCTGCGACTAGCCAGAAGTCCAATTTGCCTTGAAAATAGGGCAAATATTATTATCCATCTTACAGAGAATAACACAGGCCCAGAAAAGTCAGGGAGTTAATTGGTGGTCACAGTTAGTATCAGAATTCAGACTTGTGCCCAGGAAACATGGAGAGTGGTAACTTTAGGTAGTGTAAAGGACACTTATTTAATTGGGAACCAGAGGTCTGAGCCATGTTCCTCACTTACTATCTGTGTAACCTTAAAGTAAGTCCCTTAAGTTCTCTGAGCTTGGAGAATGTTCTCCTCCATCCAGTCAGATAGCAGCCATGAGCCCCTAGGAGTAAAGAAAACAGGAAGGCTACAATCTCAATGCCAGACCCCTGATATAATCTTCTTCCCCTCCACATGCAGTTTTCCCTAGTAACTTTGCCTCCCCCAACACCCTCCAGACTTCAACTGAGAAGCCCAGCCCAAAATTAATTCAATTTTAATATTGGTTGTTCATCCAGCCCAGAGCCATATTCTGGAAGATAGGATCAGGGATCCATAACAAGGGGGAAAGGGGATAAAGATGCAGCCCCTGCCCTCAGGAGCTAAAACTCTAGATGGGAAAGGAAGATTGACACATGAAAAGTTAAACAACATGCATCAGTCTGTGATCGAGTGCCAAGATGAGTGGGGACAGACAGTGAGTGCTGTAGGAATTCAGGGAAGGGAACAACCAGTGTGGGCTGAAGAGTAGCATCATAGGATTTAGAGCTGGGAGGACCTTAGAAATTGTCTAATCCACCCCCTTCATTTTTCAGATGTCAAAACTGAGGCTCAGAGAAAGGAAATTAGTTGGCCAAGATCACCACTGGTAGCAAGCAATAGACCTGGCACTTACATCTGAGATTCACTGATTCTAAATCATGGAAGATTTCATGGTGAGGAGAGGATGTGGTCAGGCATTGGAGAGGAAAGAGCATATTCCAAGCTAGAAAGTAGGGTAACCAAAAAGCCTGGGTTTAAGAAAAAAAGAGGAGATATTATGATTTTCTTCCTGTTCCCCTACTTTCCAGCTGCTCCTGAAGGTGAAGACTGGAAGGGATTTCTCTGCAGGACCTTTCTTTTTCATCCAGCCACAGATTTGATTACCCAGGATGCCTGTTCCTCCTGGCCCAGAGCTGGGCATTCAATATATGTTCTTTAAGAACCATCATAGTGTAAACTGAAAAGGCTGGGATTCAGAACACCTGGGTTGTAGTCCCAGCTCCACCACTAATTCACAGATGATACTAGAAAAGTCACTCGGTTTCCTCATCCGTAAAATGGCAGTCTTGGGCTGAATGGTCATAAGGGCCCTTCCAGTCTAAGGATCCTTGCAGTTCTAACATTCTATTCTAACATCTTCCAGTTTTTGACGTTCTATGATTTTCCAATTTGTGACTTTTCTTCCCTTTGCTTCTACGACCATCCTACTCACCCAATGCATCCCTTTATGTCTTTTCACTCCAGACTTTGGCCTACATGTAATGAGATTCTCTGGTGTCCCTCTAGAACCCAGACCATCAAGACAGGAAGTGCCAAGTATAGGGGAAGTATCAGGGGAGCCAGTTTCCAGGCTCGGGGAGTGACAGCTGCAGGGAGACATAGTCACCAGCTATAAATACCCTGAGGATGTGCTGTGCAGGAAGGGGGGTGGACTGTTCACAGCCTCAGGGAGGGTGGAACAAGGTAAAGGTCTGGGGCCATGAGAGGAGTGGAGCTCAGAGGCAATCATCAAGGAGAAGCTGGGGGTCTGCTCCAAAGACAGAGCTCTGAGGGGGAGGGGAAGAGGATGGGAAAGGAGAGAGAGAGAGAGAGAGAGAGAGAGAGAGAGAGAGAGAGATGAGTAATAGGAAGAGTAGTAGAGAAAGAAGCTAAGATCCAGTCTAGGCTGGCCCCAGTGCATATTAATGGGTAATGAAGCTTGCTGATGTAGAAACCAGGAGCCCAGTTCTCTCTCAGCTTTATACCTGGATGACCTTGGGCAAAAACACTTACTACTCCTCTTGGGACCTCAGTTTCCTCCTTTGTAAAATGCAGAGATTGGTCTCAATGATCCAGCTCTGACATACAACAAATAAATAAAGCATTGTGTACTTGTATATCCCTTATCGGCAGCCTTTCTCTGTCCCCTCAGCTGCTAGAGTCCTCTCATCCTACGTTACCTTCTTCTATCCATTCTGAATGTATCTTGTATGCACTTATTTAAAAACAAGTTATTCCCCTATTAGACTGAAAGCTCCTTGAGGGCAAGGATTGTCTTTGCTTTTTCTCTAGGTCTCTCAGTTCTTGGCACAATACTTGGCATATAGTTAATAAGTGCTTCTTAACTGTTTGCCAACATTCCTGACCCCTACTGTGGGATAGAAATGCAACTATTGCTGCCAAATCAGTCTTGTCAGTTGGCCAATCCACTTGGGATCTCAGTTTCCTTACTTGTAAAATGGTCTGGGTCACGAGGTCCCCAAGATCCTTGGCAGCTTTTACACTCTCTGTTCTGTGCTTTAAGTAGATACTTCTGATGCTATTTCTTATATGTGCCAAGAGCTCTCTGAGTTCTAATGTACTACATTTTAAGACTCTGTGATTTGATTGGTCTGTGATTCCATGGTCTCATGGAGTCTCTTGATTCCAAACCATCTCAATTCTGGGTTTTTCTTTCTGTGCAGTCTTAACCACTGCTAAACTCAAGTTAAACTTAGTGACTCTGAGAGCTGAGCCTATGTCAATCAGTCAATTAATATACATTTATTAAGTGCTTACTATATGCCAGACATTGTTCTAAGAACTGGGATACAAATACAAATTTTAAAAAGCTCTGTTTTCAAGGAACTTATAATCTAACAGGGGAAGACAATACACAAAAAAAGAAGCTAAAGGATGAGGAGGGAATGGAAAGAAGGAAGCAGAAGAGAAAGGACCTGGTGTAAAGGTGTGATGGAGAAGTTTTTTAAAAAAATCCCCAAACTGGTTAGCTGGTGGTAAATAGAAAAAGGGTTATATAGAGTCCTTTCTTTAAACAGAGACTCAGGAACCCATGACCCTGCCCGCCAGGCAGAGAGTCCAATCAGAGGGGCAGAGGATTCAGATGAGATGTGACTACCAGGGCAGATTCAATCTTGCAGCATAATGAGATTTCCTGATGATGAGTTCCCTGGGGAAGGCCTATGTGCCTCATTTGACAGTGTTCCCAGTCAGGGACCCCTGAACCTTCCCAGGTGACCCATCCTGTGATTTAACTTCATCTATCCTGCCTTGTCTGCTTTTGGAAAAGGCAGTAGGACAAACACTCAAAGACAGGAAGGTAACATTTGCCTTATATGGAAAAGCCCTAGGGGAAAGGGAGAAAAGGTAGAGCCATCACCTTAACCACCTACCTGCCTAAGTAGCTAATGATTCCGTTATCCATCCCTAGGTACAGAACAAAGGCAACCTATTTCTCCAGGGACATAATAGAATAACAAGTTTTAGAGCTCTGGGGTTCCTCTCCTTTTTTTTTTATAAAAGGTAAAGGGTTGTGGAAAGCTGAAAGGGGCTTTAGACATTGTCAGAACCAACCTTCCTTTACTCCCATTTTACAGATGAAGAGACAGCACCAAAAAATGTATCACTTCCCCATTGATGTTCTCAGATCTCTGTACTTCTGGGTTCTCCAGGCAGAAAAGGTGAATGTTACTGCTCATTTTGTCACTGAGTCACAGAATCCCAGAGTCAGAAGCTACCACAGGCCAACCTCATCATTTTTAATTTGATGAAACCAAGACATAAATATCAAGCGACATGACAAAGTCAGATAGTAAGGGTCAGATAGACCAGGATTCAAATCCTGGTCTTCTTACCCCAAATATGGCACACTTTCTTTTGCATTATACTTTCTTCCTCATTAGAATTGTCCTTTTTGTGTGTCCAAACTTCTCATTGTACAGATGAGGAAACTAAGATACGAATTAGCTGACACAATTGCCAAAGATCACATAACTAGTCAGCGTTTGATCCCAGCCAGGCTGTTCAAACTTAAGTCTTCTGAATCTACACCTAGTAGTAACCTATCCACTGAACTAGGCTTCCTGTCCTGTGTCTGCCCTCAGGATCCATGGGGATTGGAGGGAGATCAAGCATCCTTGATCCCTTCTTCCCCGGACAGCTGGGGTTGGTGGGAGGTGAGCCAGATTAGTGCCCAGGTGAGGAATCTCTTCTGTGGACATCATAGCCCCCACTGCCCTCTTGGCTTCAACTGGCCGCCTCCTCAGAGTGGGCTGTTTCCAAAGACTGAGTGCCTTCATCCGTCCCAGCCTCTGCAGCATCTGTGGAGCTGTGAAGATAGCAATGCTTGGGAGCCCCTGGAGCTCAGCCTGCAGCTTCCCCCACCTCTCCTGGCACCAGTCGAAGGCCCAAACCCATCTCCAGCCTGCCAGCCCTAAAATCATACAGTACAGGCACCATCAACAATGGTTCCACTCCATAGTCCCATCTGCCAGTCAGCCTTCTTTTAGGTGGAGTGGAAATAACTGACAAGGAGGATCTGGGTAGAACCTTAAGCAGGCCTCTTCTTCCTCTCCAGCTCTCAGTTTCCTCATCTGTAAAATGAAGATTATTGGACTGAATAGTCTTAATATTCCTTCAAACTCTAGCATTCTAAGGTCTCTTCCTATTTGAACAGTCCTTGCTTCTTCAAGACTAATATGAATGAAAATAATCAATGGTCATAGATGGAGGGACAGGAAAAAAGTAGAAATATTTGTGCCTCATTTTTAGCTTCTTCATCTATCCATTCATTACATCATTACCTGGAAGGTGTCATGTCTTCTTCCTTGAATCTTCCCAGGGTCAGTCTATAAGCATTTATTAAGGACTTACTATGTGCCAGGGATTGTATCAAGTACTATCTTGAATTCCAACAGATAAGACAGTGACTGACCTCAAGGCATTTACACTTGCTCAATATTTGGGCCAGGCACTGTCCTAAGCACTAAACACTAGTGATACAAAAAAAAAAAAAAAGCAAATGATAGTCTCTGATCCCAATGAATACACAATCTAATGGGAAAGAGGGGGAAAATGGAGATGGAAGCATGATAATGGTGGGGGTGTTGGAGTAGGAAGAAGGAGATTTTTACTTCTAGATAAGTAACTTCAATAACAAAGAAAAGCAAAAATACAGGTCCTGCCCTCAAGGAGCTCACATTCTAATAAAGGAGCCAACATGCAAATGACTATATATACAAGAAATATACAATAAAACTAGAAGATAATTCTAGAGGAGAGACTCTAGAAATGAGAGGGGAGATCGAAAAAGATCTTCTGCAGACAGTGGGATTTGAGATGGGTCTTAAAGGAAGCCAGAAAAAAACAAGAGATAGAGATGAAGGTGAAGGTTGAGGAGGGAGAACATTTTATAAGTAAGAGGCAGCCAATGAAAAGGCACAGAGTCTAGCAATGGTATATAGCCAATGTAACTAGATTGTAGATTGTAAATCAAGAGGAAAAATATACAAATACTGGAAACGTTGGGAAGGGTTTTAAATGCCAACAGAATTTTCTATTGTCCTGGAGGTAATAGGGAGTCACTGGGATTTGTAGGGTAGGGAGAAGGATTAGCTAGACAAATTTGCACTTAGGGGGAAAAAATCACTTTGGAAGCTGAGTGATGGATTGAAATGGGAAGAAACTTGAGGCAGAGATACTAACCAGAAAAGTATTGTTATACCCTGAAGCAAGAGAACCTGCTTTAGTGGGTAACTCTATGAGCAGAAAGAAGAGGACAAAAGAAGAGATGCTATAAAGGAAGAAAAAATAAGATTCGATAAGAGATTGGATATGTGGGGTGAATGTGAGAGAGGAACCTGGATGACTAGGGGGATGGGGGTGCCTTTGACAGCAAATAGAACCACTATGTCTGCTTCTCTCATTTGCACCCATCACACTCTACCTTGTTTCGTGCTTATTTATGTATGTGTTACATCCTCACTAGTAGACTGTGAGTTCCTTAAGGACAGAAACTGTTGAGGTTTTTTTCCCAAAAAATCTATATTCTTAACACCTATTTAATACGAATGTTTTCCTAGTGGCAGATGGTTCTGAATCTTGGAACACCACACAAGCTCCAAAGAGTCAAAAGGGTAGGTGATCCCAAGGACGTCAAGAACAAGGAGGGAACAACATATTTTCAAGGATGACCTACATGTAGAAATGCTATAAGGGATAACATCCAGGAAACCTATTTATTGAAAAATAGCATTTGTACCAAGAATAAGGGATAACAGATGGACATCCTGAGTGCTTCACTGATAACCACAAAATGGAAAAAATAAAAATAAAAAAGGTCACTGGCACTTTAGGTAAATGCTCCGTAGGAAGTTCATGGAAGAATACAAACAAAAACCACACCAGATAGAGAATAGAAAAATAGTAATCCACATTAGTTGCTGTTGTTCAGGCATTTCAGTCATGTTTAACTCTTTATGACCCCCTTTGGGATTTTCTTGACAGAGATACTGGAGTGGTTTGTCATTTCTTTCTCCAGTTCATTTTACAGGTGGGCAAACTGAAGCAAAGGAGGTTAAGTGATGTGCCAATCACACAGCCAATGAGTATCTGAGGTCACATCTGAACTCAGGAAAATGAGTTTTCCTGACTCCAGGTGGGCACTCTATCCTCTGCAGCACTTAGCTGCCCACATCGATGAAGGCAATAGCAATAATAACTAGCTTAAACATGGCATTTTAAAGTTTGCAGAGTTCTTTACAAACATTGCCTCATTTGGTCCACACAACAACCCTGAAAGGTAGGTGTTATTATCCTCTCCATTTTACAGATGAGGAAATTGAGGAAACATTTATCCAATCTATGGTGGGTAAGGCACTGTGTTAAGTCCTAGGAATACAAAAGATAGTATGGTATAGGAGAAAGATCCCTGGCCTAGAAAAAGACCTGGCTCCTCATCCTGGCACAACCACTATTTAACTGAGTGACTGAGCAAGTCACTTCTTTTGCAGCCTCAGTTTCCTTACCTTTATATCAATACATGTAAATAGGAAAGAGTCCTATAAATGTTACACAAAATAGAATCTTATATCATGAGGGTGTTATAGCTTAATTAGGAAAGACATATGTCAATACATGTAAGTAAGGCTCCTATAAATGTTACCACAAAATACAGTCTTATATCATGAGGGTCTTATAGCTTAGTTAGAAAAGACAGATGTAAATGCATGTGAATAGGAAAAACTCCTATAAATGTTACCATAAAATATTGTTGGATCAGAGATAAATCAGTGGGTTTGGGAAAACTATCTCACTTTGGACATTCCTATTCTAAGTTAGAAATGACTTAGAATTAAGTAACTCTTAAAATAAATAAAATTGTTTGTGGCAGACTAGTGTCTAGATGCAAAGAACAGTATTGATTTTTTTTTCTTCAACACTCTACTACCTTCAAATTCATTGTCCTGCTATCAGTTATGCCTTGCCAGAATTCTGGGTTACTGCCACCATCCTCCTTTGCCTCTCCTACCTCAGTGCTATGAAATGCTATTAGAAGAGCACATGTTAACTAGATCTGCTTAAAAAAAAAAAAGCCTAATCTCACTTTCATTGCTATAGCTCAATCTTTTTATTGTTCCTTAATTGACTCTTTCATATTCTGTAACAACATCTATTGGCTTTTTTCCCTTCACCTATAAACTTAGGTTTTGTTCTTGTTATTGTCATTGTATTGTTTCAATCATGGCCAACTCTTTGCAAACTCCCATTTGGGATTTTCTTGGCAAAGATACTGAAATGGTTTTCCTTTTCCTTTTCCAGTTTATTTTACAGGAACAGAGTTAAGTGACTTGCCCAGGGTCACTAGTAAGTATCTGAAGTCAGATTTGAACTCAGGAAAAAGAATTTTCTTGACTGCAGGTTAGGCACTCTATCTGCTACACCACCTAGCTGCCCCAAACTCAGATTTACTTTATCCTTAAAAAAAAAAAAAACCAAAAAACTTCTACTTAACCCTGCCATATCTTGAAATTATTGCTTTGTGTCTCTTCTTCCTTTTCTAGTCAAATCCAAGAAAAAGTAATCTATACTTACTGTTTCAGCTTCTTCACCTTCTATTCACTTCTTTGGCTCCTTGCAATTTGGCTTCCAACCCCTCTAACCTACTGAAGTTGTTTTCTGCAAGATTACCATTTTTTAATTGATTAGTTTTGTTTTAACACACATGCAAACCCTCACAATTACACTCCCATAACATGCAATCCCTGAAAATAGTTAAAAATTAAAAAGTGATTATGATTAACTCCAAGTATAACCTTATACCATAGTAGTTTACTATTTTTAAAGAAGGAAAGTTGTGTGCTTTAATTTTATTACATTAGAACAAATGACCATCATGAATAGGCTGGTCCCTAAGTGATGAATTCTTTGGTCATAACCTGAAAACAAAGGAGGAATAAAAGGACCTTTTGTCTCTCTTACTTCTATAATTAGTGGTAGCAGAGTCTTGAAAAAGGTGACAGAGGGTGTTAAGAATTACACAATTTTTAGATCATCTATAAACTTAACTGCTGAAACTCAATGGAAGATCTTTATCTTGTGACCAATGGTGCAACATGCAACTGGAGGAATTGAATCATATCTATTAACATTCTCACCTTCCATGAAACCTGGAGACAGAAGGAGGTTTCAGGCAATTGGGAAGGTTTCTCTTTGGAAGGCCAAATAAAGAAATTGGCAAAAATTCATTCTAACCTGTATTCAAAGGAGCAAAAAACAGCATTTCATGGGACATTTGGTCATTTCAGTCTGCATTGATCATGATGATCATTTTCAAAAAAGCCACCATGAAATTATCATAAGCTTATCTGCTAGCATCTCTTACAAATCTTACATAAAATTCTTATGAAGGATTCAATAAAACTCTTCAAATTTATTTATGTATATATACATATAAATGTTATAATCTTGCAATGCTTCAATGAAAAGGTAGACATGAGAAAAATGGCCAAAAAAGTTGAAAAACATGATTCAAGATTAAGAAATTTTAAAAGCTAGAGGTTTGTACATCATATTTCTACATAACATAAATATGTTCTTCAAAGGAAGAGTCAAGAGGTATTAAACATGGCAAACTAATAAAATCACAAAAATTGAAATTGATTTTATTTGAACATATTAAAAACACCCAGTTACTAATAGGAAGTCATTGTACATAAAATTTCTGTGAAGTCAGATAATCACCCTGTTAGAATAAAGGACAAGGTCAACATTATATTATAATTGAGAATTTTTAAATTAGAAAAAGTTTTAGTGTATAATAAAAATAGCTTAACAGATCTACTTAAATAAACTTGTCATAAAAAATAGGAAATAGACAAAAGAACAAGCATTGAAACAGGCTCTCAACATTTCCTAAGAAAACTTAACTGATACAAATCAATAACCTCAAAGAGAAAGTCAAAATATGGCAATCAAAGTTAATATCAGATTAAATATAAACTTTTTTAAATAAAATCTCAAAAGTTAAATGGATGAATAAAAAAGTTAGTAAGCACATGTTACATCTTAAGTATTATACACAAAAAGAAGGAAATTGAGAAATTATTAATTACCAACCCACATGACTATCTTGCTATCTTTACTAAATCTTTTGAAAGTAATTAATATGTGTATTCAGAGACAATTTTAGTGAAGAAATGAAAAGAGGTAAACTTTCCCAAATGGTAACTATACAAGAGCATATATTTAAAAATCTCATAACTGACTGAAAAGTGTAGTGAATACAAAATCATCTCACTGTTATTTTTTTAGTAGAACAAAATGTTGCCTTAAAAGCTCATGTTCATATCAAAATTATACTGTTTCAAGTAAAATTTAACAAGGTAACTAAGACAATTCTCTGAGCAAAATAACATTTATTAGCAGGGACATACTACCTGTCAACAAATGAGTCAATGGTTTACCATTTATGTCAGAGACCCTGAGAAAAAAAACGGTTCCATTTTATATGTTTTGGGGAATAAGAACAAAGAATAGGGAATGTGATAAAATGGGATTGAGGACAATGTGATTGGTTACAGGCTAAGGTGGCTGGAAATTTGGTAATGGGGCTAGCAACAACACCCTCCTTTCCTCCATATGCCTAAAAAGCACTCATTGTTTGAATCCAGGTACAAAGTCAAAAGATAACAGACCAAGCCTTTTTGTACAACAAGCTAGGCATCCTTGAAAATTAGCTTGGTAGTATAAAGATATTAAATCTGACTCCCTTGTGTTCACATGCATCCCCCAAGATCAGCTAAATTCCTTGAAGATCAGTGATTTGCAGGAGAACTGGGTTTCTAAAATTGACCCATTACAGGCCAGCTGAATTCTGAACTAAGAATCATGACATAAGCAATTACAGGACAAAAGTACTTACAGGATAAAATCAGTTAATTTTAAATAGGGTCAGTAAATAAATAATTCAGGATTGATCTTGATCTTCTCAACACAAGATGCCTTAAAAGAAAGAATAACAAAAATAACTATGATCCTCTGATGACTAATATCAATTAGGCAAAAAATAGATAAGTGCTCTCCAAAGATACCACTTTGAAGAATGTCCAGGATAAAGTCCAAACAGATTCCCCATATGTTGAAATCTTCTAGATGCTCCTGTTTGTGGATAGCATTGTGCTTATTGAATTAAGTTTTAATACATTGAAAAAGAATGAGAGCTATATTCACTCAGTGGAGTATGACTTGACAATCTGCACAGAAAAAAACCATGTGGATGGCAAACATCTCTTGCCTAGATTGTAATAAATAACCCACAGAACTGGTTCATCATAACATATATATGTATATATATATATACACATATATATAGACCCTGCAAATGAACATTGTATAGGGCCTAGAATTCTTTAGGAGGAAAAGAACGGAGTAGGTTGCATTTGGGAAATTGTGTTGTAACTTGAATAACTCCAAATTTTGCCCTGAAACAAATTGCAAACTTTTTTTTAAACATAATTATTCTTCTGGTGAAACTACATATGGCTGTTAATCTTGGAATAAAATTTGCAAGTCACCCAAAAGGCAATAAAGAAGTATATGATGAGAATAAATAGTCAGTAGCATTATTTCTAAAGATGAATCTCTTGCATAAAAGATATCATCAAAGAGATGTATAACTGGAAAAGGGGGTGGGCCAGTAATGTAGTAAGAGCAAAAAGTAACAAATAGGCTTTTTAATGAGACTTTTAGTTCCTCTTTTTCCTTCCCTAAACTTTAGAAATTTGGGTATATAATTATTAGTTCTACTACCAACTCTCTTTTAGACATCTCCACTTATGTGTCCAAGGAACATCTCAAACTTAATATGTGTAAAGTGGTACTTATTATCTTCCTGATCTCTCCCTCCTTCTCCTGGAGGGATTCTTCAATCCTTCCATTTATCCAAGTTTTTAACTTCTTGGTTATCTTTGACTTTTCTATCTTTTGGAATATTCATATTCCACCTCTTGCATCTATTCTCTTATTTACACTTTGTTTAAACCCATTAGAAGAAGCCCACATCACCTCTTGCCTGAACTACTTCAGTAGTTTTAGGATTGATCTCATTGTTTAACCTCTTTTTCTTTTGAGTCCACCCACCTCACGCTTCTGCTAAAAAAAAAAAAAAAATCCTTGTTAGGAGTAACTCGGTGGCACAATTGATAAGAGTGCCAGATCTGAAGACAGAAAGACCTGAGTTCAAATTTGTCCTCAGACACTTACTGTGAGACCCTGAATCTCACTTACCTTCTATTTGCCCAAGTTTCCTCATCTTTAAAATGGTGATAATAACAGTACCTACCTCCCATAGTTGTTGTTAGAGTCAAATGAGATAATAATTGTGAAGTGCTTGCTACAATACCAGTACATAGTTAAGCACTATATAAATGGTGATGATGAGGATGATGATGATGACAATGATGATAACAGGCGGCAACATTAGACACTCCCATGCTCTAAAACATTTAGTGGTTCCTTGTTCCCACTAAGATAAAATACAAAGGGCCTAAGCAGAATCATAGATTTAGAACTAGAAGGTCTCTTAGAGTGATTTAGTTCACACCTCTTTACAGAAGAGGAAACTAAGGCCAGAAGAAGTTAAGTGACTTGTTTAAGTCTTTGCTTCTTAGAACGCATACAACTCATCTTAAAAAAACACTTTTCCTGATTCCCCTGATTTGTCAATTTTCCCTTTCCTGGCAATCCTTGCTATATATTTACTTAATTGTGCAAGAGTTATATCCATCAGTGGAATCTAAGCTCCCTGAGGACAAATATTATTTTATGTCCTCATTATTTTGAACAGTACACAGCCAATGTTTGTTGAATATATTTTTCTATTTTAAAAAAGATATCCAACAGCAATTCACACTTCTTTTTAAAGTGCTTTTCTTACCACTTTGCAGTGGAGGCCAAGTTTGGGTTTGTTTTGTTTTGTTTTGTTTTTTCACAGATGATGAAACTAAAGAATCAGAAATCTACCCAAAATCACACAGCTTGGGAAAAGAACTAAGATTCAAAGTAGTGTCTTGATTCTAGGTCTTTCACTCTTTCCACTATATTATATTGCTTTTCTCCATGCTTAGGTCCACATATAGGCTTATCTCAGAGATAATGCAGGTTTGGTTCCAGATTAGAATAGCAATAAAGCAAATATTTCAATAAAGGAAGTTCCACAAATTTTTTTGACTTCTCTGCATATATAAAAGTTATAACCATAATATACTGTACTCTCTTAAATGTGTGATAATTATATTATTTCAAAAAAAACCAATGTCTATACCTTAATTAAAAATATTTTATTGCTAAAAAAAAAATGCTAACCATCATCTCAGCATTAGCCCTGAAGTCAGGAAGACCTGAAGTTCAAATCTGACCTCAGACACTTATCACGCCCTAGCTGTATGACCCTGGGCAAGTCACTTAACCCTAATTGCCTCAGAAAAAAGGATAGTATTTTCCCCATAGTAGAACTTCTTTCAAAATTGGGGTCAATCCTCTCAAATCCTGTTGCCACTTTATTAACAAAGTTTATGTAATATTCTTCAATGTTGTGTCTCAGGGAATAGAAAGGCTAAGAAAAGGGAGAAAAATGGCAGAATGACTGGTTGTTGGAGAAGTTAGAACACATACCACACATTAAGTTTGCTATCTTATATGGGAACAGTTCATGGTATCCTCAAACTATTATAATAGTAACATAAAAGATCATTGATCATAGCATCAGTATAACAGATTTAATAATAAAGAAACAGTTTCAAATATTGCAAGAATAACCAAAGTCTGAAACTGACACAATTGTGAGCACATGCTGTTGGGAAAATGGCATCAATTGATGTAGGATTGCTACAAACTTTCAATTTGTTGTTAAATAAAAAGAACACACTGGATATCTGTGAAGAGCAATAAAACAAGGTATGTCAGTATAGGATTTAAGAGGGAAGAGAGTTCACTGCAGGCTAATATGATCAGGGGAGATTTCTTGGCAGAGAATCTTAGCTGATCCAATTTCCCTCAACCCTTTCCTTCTTTAGCCTTATTTATGAGGAAACTAAGAAAAGAAAAGATTAGTGAGATGAGCTAAATCTTAAAATGCAGGTAGATTAGAGAAGTGGTGAACTATGTTTGAAGTATAATGAATAGTTGTTATCTACCTATTGTAGAATCATGGGAACTCCTGAAGAAAAAGGTTGGAACCAAAATCTTCCTGGAGTGAGGAGTATGATTTAAATGCTTTGCAGAGAAGTGTGTGCAGAGCACTGCTGCCTGAATTCAAGATAAAATAGGAAGTCTGGTTCTTATTGTCAAGACTTTTATGATATAATTGTCGAGACAGATACCCCATATAGCAGGGACCCTTGTAAATTTGCTGGTTTTTTTTTAATTTTTATTTTGTAATTGTGTTTCAATATAATTGGGTTTTTTGGTAATCCTATATATTTTATTTTATGCATTCATAAACAAGATTCTGGGAAGGGGTTTATGGACTTCACCAGACTGCCAAAGGGGTTCAGGATCCAGAAAAAAAAGGTTAAAAACTCCTGATCTAACCAACCTACTTTATACACAGATGAGAAGCTAAGGAAGGCCCAGATAGAAGCAATTTGCTCTAAGATACATAGGAAATTAGTAGCAGGGTGCATCATCTGACTCCTGGCTTAGAGTTCCATCCATTCATTGCACCACATTGTTGCTTCCCCATGAAAATGATGATAGACAGAGAAAATAACAATCCTCAAAAGGAAAAAAATTTAAATCAGAAAAATTTAGATGATGGGTTTCTGGAAAATCAAAGTAGTTTCAGGGCAAAGGGTGGGGGTGGGGGGTGGAAAGCTCTGAGATGGAGGAAAAAAAGAAGTCCTAGAAATTTGGATGATCTTTGAGGAAATCATTCCAAGAGTCAAAAGGCTGATTGATTATCTCAGAGCAGAGAAAGGAAACCCAGCTGGGAAACATAGGCTGAAGACTGGTGTCTCAGAGAATGTGAAACAGCAATAGGAATGCAAAGCGTTTGGGAATCAAACCAGGTCGCCCAGGAAACGAGGAATCAGCCTGTGCTTATAGGGTCAAGATCAAGAAAACCAGAACCAAAAAAAAGCGGGGGGAGTAGTTTTCCAAAGACATAGAGACTAATTATTACAGGAAAGCACAAAAACAGGTGAAATAGTCCATCACCACCCTTACACATACATGTAGCTGTAGCTAAAGAGAGAAAGCTATAGAAGTCTATAGGCTTTTAACTCTTAAAAATAATAATAACACCTTATATTGTACTCATTTCAAACTTAGTGAACTCATCAGAATGGGCACTATTGAAAAGAGAGAGAACAAAGGAAGAGTCAAGTTAGAAAGAAAACCCATTGATGATGTCATAGTTGTATTTCCTCTGATCTGTAACACCTAATCCTTTATTGGAATACATCAGGGGATCCATTATCTCATAGGGTGACCCCCCTCTCTAGCCCCACCAGTGAATTTTTAAATCCGAATCTCAGCCTATTTCTATCCATGTCCTTTCTCTGTGGGGGATTCTACTAAGCCTGCGTAGTGCTGCTGCATCCCTCCCATCTCTTTGGTATAGGCAGTCTCCCAGTGATCATCACTGGAATCAGTGACACTAGTAGTGAATCCTTATTTTGGAGAACTCTTTTAGGCTAGATATATGAGTGGAAGAGACATACCCTGAGGGAAAGAGGTCTGAGAGAATTCATTAATACTGGTCTGTAGTTTTCTTTCTCAGCTTTGTCATTGGTCTGGGGATCAACAACCAGATCTGCTTCATAAAAGGAGTTAGATGACTTACCATCTTTCTCTATTTTTCTCTAGTCCATATAGGCTAGAAGTTATTTGCTCTTTAAAAGTCTGGTTGAATTCACTTGTGAATCCATCTGGGCCCCAGTCTCCTTTTGAATGTTCTTTCTAAAGTTTCCTTCTAAGGGCCTGAGACAATTTTTGAGCCACTCCCCATTAGAGAAAGAAAATGCTAACCCAGTCCATTTCCCTCAGTCAGAAGAACCAGTGGATTTAGGCTGCAACAAGAAAGACTCAAATTAACTATTGAAAAAAAAACATTATTTTTAAGAGTTTTTAATTACTAGACTGTATAACCAAGGAGGGCTCTGTAATCAGTCTCCATTCTTATAGGTCTCTCTTTAAAGCATAAAGTCCCATATACCTGAACTGTTTCCAGTTTATAAAAACAACCTTAGTCATTTCCCAACAAATGCCTCCTGACTAACCTCAGGTGGACATGGAGGAATGTGAAAGGGATCTTTGAGATCATCTTGTCCTATGCCTTCCTTTAAAACTGAAGCCCAGAGAAGTCAAATAATCATCCAAGATCACAAAGCTAGTTAGGGGCAGAGTACAGACTTGAATACAGGTCTGTCTTTAAACAAATGCTCTTTTCACCACTCACTCCTTGACTCCTTTCCTGAATAAAATCACCTTCCATGGTGTGTTTGAAGGGCATTGAAACTAGCTTAGCTGAATCTTAGAGAGTAGTAGGAGATGAAGCTGGCAAGGTAGATTAAAGTCAGATAATAGAGGGCTTTCAATACCAAGCTGAGGATCTTCTGGGCTAGTGGTACTCAAAGTGAAGTCTGTAGACTGGTGGAATTCCTAAGATCCTTCCAGAGGTTCCAAGAGAATTTAATACAATTTTCATAATTATAATGACAATTTAATTTTTAATATGGTAAATATTGATAGATATAAAACACATATACAAAAGCCCTCTGAACAATCCTAAATAATTTTTAAATGTGTTAAAGTTCAAGAACCACTGGGAAGCCATCAGAAGTCTGAAAGCTGTAGAGGGATGGGATGAGAGTTTTTCTCTAGGGGAATCATTCTGTTGATCTACATATAATGAATTGCGAAAAAGAGTCCTAGGAAAAAAGATTAGAGGCAGACAGATGGGAGAGAAAGTCATAACAATTCAGATAAGAACTGATGAGAGCCTAGCAGTGGAAATGAAGAAGAGAAACAGATTCAAAAACTATAAGAAAAAAAGAATCAACAAATTTGAAAACTGCATAAAGATGGGGGAAAAGAATGACTGGGATGTCAGAGACAGAGATCTTTAGAAGTCTGAGTGACTGGGTGTATGCCATTAATAGAAATAGGCTTCCTGCCCCCAATTCCACAGGTTGGATGGGTATAAAGAGGAAAAACCAGAGGCCTGCAATGTGTGCTAAGATAGGGGTACAGCCAAAATTGAGGGAGTGACTTAAAGGTTGGAGTAGAGGAAGTTAGAGGGGCTAGATTTCCATTTAAAATTGTGCTCCTTTACACAGAATATAAATGGGAGAAAATTATAGGAGAAACTAAGGGAACAAAACCCCTTGTCCCTAAACCACAGTCAACCTTCAAGGGCCCACCAAGGTACCCAAAATGTTTCTCCTCTTATATTCTCAAGCTTTCTAGAACTTACATTCTCTGTGGGCTCTTGACCAATATATTATTGAAGAAGGAACCCTAAGGGAAAACTATAATCTCTCCTCAAAAAGAAAAGTTACTCTATAGAAATCTGCAGTTTGGGATGGCAATATGGAGAGAGCTGCCCCCACTGTCCTTAAGTACTTCTTATGCTGTCCACTGTATTCCTTAAGATGACAGGTCTATTTTGTTTTTTTAAATAAAACTCATAAATACCTTTGCCCTCCACATCAATCAATTTTAGGTATGGTTGTACATACAGCCCTTGTCCCTCCAGAACTAGCCCCTCCCTAAGAACAAAGGGTAATAGCTAAACAAAAACAATCAATACAGTGACCCAGTCTGATCAATGTATGTGCCATTCTGCCCCATATGCCTCCCAGCTTCCTGAGAAAAGAAAAATATGTTTTATTATCTTTTCTCTGGAGCCAAGATTGTTTTTTACACTCAACATTTCAATGTCCTTGTGGTGTGGTTTTAATTTACATTATTATCATCATTGTGTATATTCTTCTGATTGTTTGCTTTATTACACATCAATTCATAGAAATTTTCCTAAGTTTCTCTAAATTCCTATTCATTATTATTTACTGCACATCAATCTCCCATTACATTCATGTTCCACAGTCTATCCATTTCCCAGTTCATGGATACTCATTTTATTTCTAGTACTTTATAAAATAAAAAGCCTCTATGAATATTTTGTTATATTTTGGATCTTTGTTGCTGACTTTTATCTCATTGGGGTATTTGTCCAGTAATGAAATCATGAATCAACATTTGATTCTGAGTTTAAACATATTAGTCAATTTGCTCAGATAATTCCAAATCGTTTTTCAGAAGTTAGTCCAAGTAAGAGTGCCACCAAAAATATATTGATGTGACAGGTTCATTTTAGTTAGATTAAGGCATTTTCTTAACCTGCCATCTTCCTTTAACATCTGAAAGAGAGCAAAAATCAGTTATAAGAGGAAAAGTGACAGAAGATAAATACCCAAGATTTTAACCATCATACATGCCGGATGAGTTTGAATGTTAAGTTCCAAACTCCTTGGCAAATTTGTTGAGAACCTCTGACTCTTCTAGAGGGCAGAAGGGAGAGTTAGAGGTCTCTTTCTCTCTGCCAATAACAGAGCAGGTAATAACGTACCACCCTGGCTTACTGATAATTCCAGTGTTCAAAAAGTGGAGAAATCAGTGAGGGAACTTGCTATTCTTGTTCTGATTCTCATCAAAGTGGAAATTGTAGTGAGGTAAAAAGATGGGAACCTCAGTGGGAAGGGACCATTCCATCTTAGACTCTTTAATAGAAAATGAAAAGAAAGCTTGGCCTGCTGTTCAGAGAAAGAAGATCCCATGGACTAAAAATTTTCAGGGCAGTCAGCCCAGTAATATAAGAAGCTCTTAATGAAATTCTGATGATACGAAGAAAAGCAGTTCTGTTGAAGAAGAAAAGTGAGAGTTGTCTATGTGAATGCACAAAGAATTCATTAAGATTTTTAAAGACAGATACAGAAGATGGAGACAGGTTATGAAGAATAAATAGAAGAGTTTCTATCTTTTGGATGGTTTTGTTTGTTCCTTGATTTGTTTAGCTTAATTGGGAGAAAGAAGAGGACCAAAGAATAGATAGGACAGCTAGTAAAGATGAATGGAAAAAAGATCATAGGCAAGAAAAAGAAGGTAGAACAGAGCCATCTTTTATTTTATGTCTGTTTTCTCTGATAAAGACAATGCTTCTGGGACTAGAAAAGATTAAGTTAAAATGGCTAATCATGAATTGAAAGATAATTAATCAAAAGGAACAAGTGAAACAAGCACCTATCAAGCACTTACTATGGGACAAGTACTGTGCCATACACAGCACATACATACACAACCATACACAGCAGTTTACAAATATATTTATTTCTCACAACAGCCCTGGGAGATAGATGCTGTTATTTTCCCCATTTAAATTTTTTTTAATTTAATTAATTTTTTGTTGCATTTTAAGTTCTTAACTGTCTCCCTCACTACACTAGAGATGGCCACCATTTGACACATATGTATATATGTGTGTATGCATATGTATATTGTGTATACATATGTACAAGTATGTGAACATATTGTGTGTTTATACGTAAAATCATATTATGTAAAATATATATGATGTATCAGTTCTTTCTCTGGTCATGGGTAGCATCATCCTTTGTAGTTGATTTGAGTATTTATAATACTCAGAATAACTTAATCATTCCGAATTATTCTTCAAACAATATTATTGTTACTATATAAGTTGTTCTCTTGGTTCTGCTCATTTCACTGTACATTATTTCATAAATTTTCCCCATTTTACAGCTGATCTGTCCATGATAAGTTCAAATCAGCAGGCCCAGATGAACTGTTTTCCAGAGTACCAAGAACTGGCAAATGTCATTGTTGAGCCACTGTTGGTGATTTTTGAAAGATCTCAGAAAAGAAAAGAGGTTTCCAGAGGACTGCAGTAGGGCAAGTGCTGTACCACATTTTGAAAAAGGGAAGAGAGTAGATCCTGCTGATTACAGGCCAGGGAACTTGACTTTGATTCTTGGTACAACATTATTGAACCTGTCTTAAAGGGATAGCTAGTGGAAATCTAGAAAAGGAACCATAGAAAGCCAGTGTTGCTTCATCAAGAACAAGTAATTCTAGACTAAATGTATTTCCTTTTTAAACAGGATTATTGGATGGAAAACTCAAAATGTTATTTTAATCATAAATTTCCTAGATTTCTGTAAAGAATTCAATAATCTCTCAAAATTCTTGTAAAAAAGATGGAAAGCTGAGTGATAGATAATTTTTAATCTATGCAGTCACTGTTTAAAAAACAGATACATAACATCATCATGATTCTCATTTGAATTTTTCTTCAGAATAAATAATAATAGTAATACATGTTAAGTAATATAAATCTAAAATCCACAGGTAACTATGAAGTTCATATCTATTTTGGATTTTAGAAAAACAATAAAACCAATTCTTATGATAACACTTTAAAAGAAAAATAGCTATTTTCTTGGGGAAAAGCTGAAGAATAAGAGATAATAATACAATTAGATAGATTCTGAGTTGGTTGAATGGATAGACTTAAAGAGTAATTATTAATGGTTTGATGTCCACTTTAAAGGCTTTTTCACCTTCCTAGAAAAGTGTCCCAGAATTCTAAGCTTCACCTTGGGCTATTTCAGTGACATAGATAAAGGTATAAAAAGCATGCTTCTCAACTTTGCAGATAATACCAAACCAGAAAGGATAATTAACACATTCAATAACAGAATCCAAAGAAATCTGAACAGTCTAAAACATTGAGCCCAGTCTAAATGAGGTGAAATATAAGTTAATGTCTTACCCCTGGGTCAAAAAAGTCCATTTTTCATACCTTCCCCTTCCTCTTTGCAGAAGTCAGGATCCACAGATGTGGAATATTTCTCATAATATCAGACTTTTGGAAATAGGTTGATTAGTTTTGCTAATTTTTTAAAAATTCTTTATTATGAAAGAGAGTTTTCTGGGAGGAAGGAGAAAGAGCATAGCAATATAGAAGATATAAGCCAATCAGTAAAAACCTATTTAAAAAAAATCATCTCAAGTAAAAGGTAAGGAAGGCATGATTAAATTTCAATTCACCTGAGAAAGAGCTAGGGTTTTTAACAAAGTACATAAACTGAATCAGCATTGTGATAAGGCAGCGCAAAAAGCTAGATCTTAGACTGTAGGAAATAGAGCATAGATTTCTGTCCTAAGCAAAAAATCATCCCTCTCTGCTCTCCTTGTCTAGACCACACATGTGGTCAATATAATCTTGTGTTCTGGGCACCACATTTTGGAAATGACATCAGTAACCAGAGATAGATAACTAAGTTTGTAAAAGGCTCCCAAATCTTACTCTTTGGGAAGGATTTGTTTAGCCTGGAGAAGAAAAGTCTTAGGGGAACAGGATAGTGGGATTCAAGTGTTTGACAGACTGCCATATGGAAGAGGGATTAGATTTGTTCCGTTTGGCCGCAGAGAAAAATAATAGAAGTAATAAGTAGCAGGTGCAGAGAGAGAGAGAGATTTTAGGCTTGATATGAGGAACAATTAGAGCTATCCAAAAACAGATGTGCTGCTTTGGGAAGAAGCGAGCTCCCCTTCACTAGTAACCTTCGAGCAAAGCCTGGGTCATCATCACTAGTCAGATGTGTTGTAGAGGGAGCTCTAGTTCATATCGGAGCTGAATTGGATAGCTCCAAACTCCCTTCAGACTCTAAGATTGTTTGACTTCACATGTATGGGGTCATCTGCTCCCCACAAGTCAAACAGCACTTTAAAATAAAATATTTTATCCTATTTTTATTTATATCTTGCATTTAACATGTCACTTATTCCCAATGTTGTGTGAGTTGTTATAAGGATCCAATGAGATAATGTTTGCTTGTGTAAAGTGCTTTGTAAACCTTGCTGTATAAATGCTTCGTATTTTGAATGTACCACTTCTACTTCCTCTACCCAAAGAGCCATCCTTTGTTGCAAAAATTAAAAAGAAAAGAAAAAAATCAACTCAAAAGAACTAATCAGTACATTGGCAATGTCTGACTGTATATGCAGTATTTCACATTCATAGTTCCCCACCTCTGCAATGGCATAAAGGAGATGCATTTTCTCAATTCTTCTATGGGACCAAGTTTAGTTATAATGATACAGCATTCAGTTTTCCCTTTTTTCATTCTTTCCATTTATATTGATGTAATTATTGATATGTATATTGTTTCTCTGACTTTTCTTGCTTCACTTTGCAGATTTTCCCCCCCATGCTTACTTGAATTCTTCATAGTTGTCATTTCTTCCAATGCAGTAATATTCCATTAAATTCCTGTACTACCATTTGACTATTTCCCAATCAATGGCTATTTGTTTCCATTTCTTTGCTACAAAAGAGGGGGAAAATGTTTCCATGTATTTTGATATATTCCTAGCAGTGAGATCTCTGGGCCAAAATTTGTGGATATTTTCGTCAGTCCTTCAGCATAATTCCAAATTGTTTCCAGAATGGTTGAACCAGTTCAAAGCTCCACCCCCAGTCTATTAGTGAGCCTGTCTCTCTGCAGCTACTTCAACATTGACAATTTCCATCTTTTGTCATCTTTGCTAATTCATCCAGAGTTTTGCAGAATATAATGCATGCATTTGTTCCCATTTAAATCTCCAGAGAGGAAATGATGGGGACAAAAGAACTAAACTCCTAAGTCCATAGGAGAGTACCCCATAAAAACTGGTACCTAATACTGTAGCAGTAGCTCTGGGCAGGGTCTGGATCCAAGACTGGATGAGATATGAGAGGCTGGCATTGAAATAAACCAACAGGAGGATGATATCTTTGGACTCCATGAGGTTAGCACGTCTGCAACTCTATAGAGAAGAAAAGGCAAACAAGCAGTCATAATCTTGTAGCCAGGAGGTTCTGCCGGGCATTGGTGCAAAACAGAACTGAAGGAAGAAACCAAAATAGATTCAAATGAAGAGCAAAGTCTGGTTCACCCTCTGTCTCTCTCCAAGGACGGGTGGTGCTCCCCCACCCCTATCTCCACACGTATACACAGCCATGCATGCTCACACACAGAGGCTCATGGGTTGTATAGACACATCAGCCCGGGAGCATCAGCTTCTGAGAGTTCTCGGAAATGGGGGGGTCTGCCCAGATTCCTGAAAGTAGGTCAGGAGGATCTACATTGTAAACACTAAGATAAACTCACTAAGATAAACAAGTCTTATGTCAGTTCTCCCTAACCAGGTTTGTGGGACTTTGAACTCAAAGCAACAGCATCAAACCTAACGATTAGCAGGAGTGTGAGTGGGCAAAATTCTAGTCAAGTTAGCCAAATGGTTAAAGGGTGAAAGGTGGAAAGCAGAGAGCAGCGGATTCTGGTACAGGATCTGGAGACCCTTTCACATTTTTCCTTTATCATTATATCTGTGAAGCCTTGAGAAAATGACTTCTGTCCCTAAACCACTTCTTTATAATAGGAAGAGTGGGGGGATGGAAGGGATAGATAGTTGCAATACATATACAATTAAAAGAAGGGTATTAGATTAGATGATCTCTGAGATCTAAATTCCAGGTCTAAATCTGTAATCCTATTTTTAAAAATTATCTTTCAGATCTTGCTTTTTATCTATAAAATGAGGGAGTTTAGATCAAATGATCTGTGAAGTAGCTTCCAGCTTTAGATCTCATGATCCTTTCATTGTCCTCAGAGGAAATTAGATTAGATGATTTAAAGTCTGCCGAGTGTTTCAGCATGTAAGTAGGTCACAATTATTTGTACAAAGTAGTGAGTTCCCCATCTCTGAAAGTGTTTGAGCAGAAACTGATAATCAAAGCAGTTAGGAATTGAAATTAGATCAGCATTTCACAAACCATAGGCTAGCATCCCCCAAATTGTACTTCACTGTCTCTGAGGAGCTTCAAGAGATTCAAAGCACAAGGCAAAGGAGACAGGATGAAAGGAGGAGGTGGTGGTGGTTTTTAAAACTTGAATGTCTTAACCAAAAACTTCTGGTAATCAAAATTTTATAGACCTGTTAAAATGTTCTTCCTTCCCATGTGCCCTTTCTCCCCAGTTACAATAAGAATAGAACTATCTAGTAATTTCTGTTTCACTCTTTGTTCTGAGTGGGTGAGTGGGTGGTAGAGAAGGGAAGGGTCCTAAAGAATGACAATTCTTTATGAAGTTTAGAAAGCAGGCCAGAACTGGGCCTTGCTTAAATGGAATATTAGAATGGTCAATTAGATTTTAAAACAAAAAGCTTGGGTTCAAATCCCATCTCTAATGCTATGATTTGGGGCAAATTACTTACTGTTTGGGGGCCTTGGTCTGTTCATCTGGAAAATAGAAGAGTTGGCTAGGTGATTTTTAAGGGAACTTCTGGTTATAAATACTGGTATTCTTTTTCTGGCTCTGGTCTCCCACCTGAAAGCCTGGGCTGCTTTCTGTATGGAGGACAGAATGCTGTCCTAAACTGGACACAGAGGGGGAGGAGGAGGAGGAGGAAGCCTGGCTTTTCTTATAGGGTCTGACTCGCTGTTCTCTAAGACCAAACAAAGAGACCCCAGACAAAGAGACCCTGCAGGGTTGGTGCCTGCCTTATGAGGTCCTTTTGTGGGACTGATAGAGGGAGGCCATTGAGTAGGAGGCTGAGCTTGTAACGCACAGCATGGCTCAAAGACTGCTTCTGCTCCGGGGGTAGTGGAAAGGGGGTCCAGAGTCTGGAAGCAATAGTTAATCCTCCAGGGGTCTGAAGAACAATGATGCTTCCTTAGGGACAGAACCCAGGCCACAGTCTACACATACCAAGATCCAGAAACAAATCTGGGTGTGATGAAGCTTTTGTCAAAAGCCTAAAATTCTCAGTCCTATTTCCTGGGTACCAGACATACCACTGTAAGAAGTCTCTGGCATTGCCCCCAAAAGTATTTGACAGGAATTAAAACAATCCTAATTCCCTTTTCTATAGCCCTTCACATTTTATAAAGTGTTTTATAGATGACTGTGTGGAGCAATGCTACAAGTATTACTATCTCCATTTTACAGATGAGGAAACTGAGGCTTAGAAGGATAAAGTCCCAAAGTCAATAAAAGTGATGGACCTTGGATTCAAAATCAAGTCATAACAATAGAGCCAGAAAAGAACTCAAAAGTCTATCTAGCCTTGTTTCCTGACTTTAAAGAAAAATAAATGAAGGTTCAGGGAAGTCTACTCTATACTGTCTCTCTGGGAATATTCAAGTATCTGGAACCTACCCATGAACAGAACCCTCTAGGAAAGTAGGCACCATGAGACCACCCTTTATAGATGCCAAGCTAGACATTTGGATCTTAATTCTCTGGTTCAGAATTGGGCAGATTTGTTTCCTTTCCATTGATCTAGCAATAAAACAATGAGATGGTCCAAGACGAGAGTCAACTATAATCTATAGTCAACTAAGCACTTCTCCCTTCAAGGAGGTGTGTGCTCAGGAGTGTGCTGGAGTCAACTGGAACCAGCACAAGCCCATCATTAAATGTCTACCATGAGCAAATACTATCAGTCAAGGCTTGATTTATTATCTTGTTGTGTAATGTTAATAATGTTAATTAAACTGAAAAATGTATCATGAGTGCATTTTTGTCCCAGAGAACTAGTTGTTTAACATTTACCAGCACACCCCTGCATGAATCCCAGTACAGAGTAATTAAGGGTTTGTGTGATAGTTCACTCCTATAACAAACCATCCACAACTTATCCCTAAGTAAAAGCCTAAGCCTCTGCCATTTCCCCCAGCTGGCCTCCCAAAGGACCAAAAAGCAGCCAGAACAAAAGCCTTTTCCTGCTCTGTCTCTCTCTCTCTCTCCCCCTTTCCCTCTTTCTTTCTCTTTCCCTCTCTCTGCATCCCTGTCTTTCTGTCTTTTCTGTGTGTGTGTCTTTCTATCTCTCACTGTCTCTTTCTCACGCCCCCTTAATAAAAATGGAAAGGCACTTGTTGCCCCCTAGTGGCTTCTTTGTATTAAGGTCCTCGTTCTTACTTCTTCGGGAAAGTTATATCAAGACTCACCAGGACTCCACTCTCACCTTAGGCTCAAATTTGTGTTGAGGTCTGAGCCCACGAAAGGGAGACTTCCTTGATTCCAAGCCACGAAGTCTGGATGGATGACTTTGACCCTGGTGTCACCATCCCCCAGTTGGCCCTTTGGAGCTAGTGGTATTGCCAAAGTCACAAACAAAATTAGGCATATATGGTGTCCCTCAAAGTACAAAAACATGCACACAATAGGATAGATTGCCTTTCAAATATACAAACAGCATTGAAGTGTCACTCATCTATAATGGTACCTAAGTTTCCATGGGGACAGCTAGGTGGTGCCAGAGTGATCCATGAGACCCTGGTCAATAATTATAATAATAGCATTTTTACAGTGTTTTAACTTTGAATTCATATTCCTGAGTTCAAATCTGGCCTCAGACATTGACTAGTTGTGTGACCCTGGGCAAAGTGCTTAATCTTGCTTGCCTTGGTTTACTCATCTGTAAAATGAGCTGGAAAAGGAAGTGACAAACCAATTCAGTATCTGCCAAGAAACCCCCAATTAGGGTCATGAAGAGTTAGACTTGACTGAAAGAACAGAACAGAATATTTCTTTATTAACATCAACACACGCCGTCTACAACTCTCTCCCCAACACATGCGGTGTAGCTCAGAAAGAACAAGGATCAGGCCATGGATTTTCAAAGCCATAGATCATAGATTTAGAGATGGAGATCTCAGAGGTCATCTAATCCAATCCCTTCCTTTTACAAATGAAGAAATTGAGGGTCAGAATGGCTAGTGATGTAAACAAATAGTGGCTAACTTAACAGAGAGTGTCCAAGACAGAATTTGAACCCAGACTTTAGTACTCTAAAACCAGTATCCTCTCCACTGTTTCTCTGAGCTTCTGGGAGGGAATAGATATTTGGTTTTTATTGATCTTTATCACCTTACTTCCCATGGTCATCTTTCTTCAAAGAGAGCTATGAGCAGGTTGAACCTCCATTTATCAACGGCTGCACCCTCTTCCAACCTCAGTTTGATCTCTCTCGCCTCCATGCAGGGAGAAGATGAGTGGCGGCTGCCCAGAGCAGGAGCCTCCCCGTGCCCTGGCCTGCTGCAGTGGCAGTGGTGTGCCCCTCCTCACGGAGGACATGCAGGCCCTCACCATCCGAACACTCTCAGGCACAGATGTTAGCAAGCACTATGACCTCATCCGGGAGCTGGGCAAAGGCACCTACGGCAAAGTGGACCTGGTGTCCCACAAGAGCACAGGTGGGTTCCAGGATGGCCTGAATCCCTAAATGGGTATATCCATTGTGTTTGAATGTCCACAGGAGTATTAGGGCACCTGTCTCCACTTGTGTACTGGGATGTAGATTATGCATGTCTGTACTCACAGAGATAGGTAGCCTATGTTCTTAAACTGGCATACAAATATGGTACATATGTTCCAGAATACATACAGGTGGGGAGAGGAATCCCATATTTTGGGATGGGTTATAATCTACTTATATAGTCTGCATGTGTCCATCAAGATAGAGGATTATTTCCAAAAAAGGGCATCTGAAGGATGGGAAGCCAGAAGAAGATAAAGGAAATAGGACAGCTCACAGTATTATCTCACTTACAGGGACCAAGATGGCACTAAAGTTTGTGAATAAAAGCAAGACAAAATTGAAGAATTTCCTTCGGGAGGTCAGCATTACCAATACACTCTCCTCCAGCCCTTTCATCATCAAGGTCTTTGATGTGGTGTTTGAGACCGAGGACTGCTACGTCTTTGCGCAGGAGTACGCACCTGGTGGGGACCTCTTTGACATCATCCCTCCCCAGGTATCCCCCCATGATCCACCTTGCAACTTCTTCCCCCTGGAACCAACATCTAGGGGGACATATTTTCTGGACACATCAGCCCAGCTTGTTCTTTCCATTTCCCCCACCTTTCTTCCCAACCTACATATGGAGAGTCTGGGGACCTAGGGTTTGGGAACTTAGTTGGACTCTGACCCCTGGGGAAATGGGGAGGAAAATGGAAGGATGCCTCATTTCTTTGTGGGCTCTCTTTCATAGGGAAGCCAATATCTGTAGGAGTCTTCCCCAGAGTCTTAACCCATCAGCTGACCTATGAGACCCTGGTCAATAATTATAACAATAGCATTTAGACAGTGCTTTAAGGTTTGCTAAGTACTTCATGTAGATTATTTCATTTAATCCTCACAAGAACCCTGAGAGTTATATGTGATTATTTTCCCCATCTTGCAGATGAGGAAACCAAGACTGAAAGGTTAAGTGATTGCCCAAGATTTCACAGCTAGTGACTCTCTTATGAACCAGGTCTTAAATCCATAAGGATAGCTGGACAAGAGAAACTAAGGCAGGAAATCCTTCTGTCCTCTACAGCTGAATCAAGCCAAGCATAGAGCAGAAGAAACTGGTTTAAAAGGTCCAGCAGGAAAAGGGGGGAATTAGAAAAGCTTGAATTAAAATAAAGATCAATTCAATTAGGGGCAAAGATTCCTTCAATCCCTGGTTAAGGAAAGAGGCAAAGCCAGACTCTAATTCAGAATTGCCATCAATAAGATATGCCAAGGTCAGTGCATCCATCCCCCTGCCTCCATGCAGGCCTACACCTACACCTTAGGCAGAAGGAACATCTTAGTATATAACAGAGAACAGATGTCAACAGTCACTGTCAAATCTACACACAATTCC